>JXCR01112452.1:76370-87537 GCA_002079205.1 Phalaenopsis hybrid cultivar | reverse complement strand
CACACACACACACACACACACACACACACACACACACACACACACACACACACACACACACACACACACACACACATACATAATCTTTCATGTCCCCCTTTTCGCTTCCTTTTAATGATTTTTTTCCTACATATTATAGATTTTTTATGAATTTTCATATTATTTATTTATTTATTTCAGAGTTTATTGACGAATTCTCAATACCTCCTTAAGCAACAACATGAGCTTAACAAAGGATTTAGAGCTATTTAAATTATTCACTATAATATAAATATTAGAATATGTGTCTAATATTTATAATAGGAATCTAATGTCATTATTATTATACTATATTATTATTATAATATATTTTTAATTCACAAAATAGTATCAAAATTGTAGAGATCATTTGGTATCAACTTTGTTTTATGCTATCTATTTTTTGCATTTAATTTAATTTATTTATATTTTAACTTAAAAAATATATATCTTTGATATACTAAGCTAAATATGATCATTTTTTTAAAATATTCAAACATTTAGAAGTTATCTTGAGTGTTTTAAAAATAAATTAATTTATTCTTTAAAATTAAAATTACATAAAAATACTAACTAAACATATTATCAAAAATAAAAAAATAATAATTAAAAAAATATATGAACCTTACATATTACATATTATAGTTTTAAAAATAATACTATCATCACCTTTTTTAAATTCAAATACACCTTTTTATGCATAATTTTAAAGTACCAAAATGTTATTTGTAAATATGAAAGTTTTAGTATGAAATATGTAAATACGTAAAAATTATGTGCTCTCAATAACATAATTTTTTGTTTACATAATCATTCAACAAGTAAAAATTACATTCTCGAGAGAGTGATTATTCTGTGCGGACAGTGCACGTAATTTGTGCTGTCCAATAAAAATTTCAAAAAAAAAATTAAAATGGGGTCCACTGAGGTAGAGAAAATTTTTTGATTGGTTCACCGCACACATTTTTGCTTGCGGTTAACGTACGCAATAATTTTTCTTTTGGAGGACCTCCATGCAAAAAAAACAGAGAATATCTTATGTAACTACCATAATAACCTTTTTCAGCCCCTCCCTGCCGCGACCACCATACTTCTCCACCTCTTTCTGCCGCCCGATGAAAGAAACGCATTTCAATCCACCATTCTCTCTCTCTCTCCTCACCATCCCCTTCTCCGCATCGCCCTCACCGGAACCCTTCTCCGATCATCCTCCCCAACTTTACGGGTCTCCCTCATCCGCCGTCCCCTTCTCCTGGGAACACCAGCCCGGAATCCCTAAACTCCACCCGCGGACCCATTCTTCCAAACCCCATCTCCTCCCTCTCCCGCCGCTCAGATCCACCGTTAACTTCCCCCGTAACAAGAGATCTAGCTCCGGCGACTCCGGCGACTTCGATCCCTTCGCCGTCGCGCTTGCGCGGTGCGCTGAAGACTCTTCCGGCGAGGATATTGACGGAATGCGGTGGCGGCGATCAGGCACGAAGTGGGTGGGTGTGTGGTGGCGTGCGGCGGTTGCCGGCGGGTTTGGTTTAGTGAGCTTTTCTGGTTCGTGCAAGACGGCGTGCTCTGTTTCTGATGCGATCGTGGCGCTGCCGCGGGCGGCGAGAAGTGGTGGCGGGTCGTACGGGCGGGTGAACCGGCGGAGGGAATGAGATGGACCGGTTCGGACCGGTTCGAGATGATTTAGGGAATATGTCGTTGGGGTATGGATACGGCACATAGCCAATCATTAGCTGCCACTTGGGCGTACATTTTATTGATGGGTGATGTGGCGGCTAATGATTGGATGTAGAAGGAAATGTTGTTTTCACCCACGGATGAGCTGATGAGGTTGTGATATCTTGCTGATTTATTAAGGTTTAGATGTTGTTTTGATAAATAAATAATTAAATGAAAATATTATTTATTTTTAGTTGAAGAAATATTTCAGTTATACATTAAAATTTTGGGTATTTAGATAAAAATTATATTTATATATCTAACATATAAGCATTTAGTTGAAGAAATATTTCATTTATTAAATTGAGCACATGTACCGAAGTGTCTAATTGAGCCGACCTGTCAAAGCGGTTGAATCGAGCTCAACTGACGAAGTGATTGAATCGAGCCCACATGTCGCTCTGATTATATTCATTACACTCAAACGAATAGCTTAGCCCACCCCGTGCAAGGGTGGTTGTCAAAGGAGAATATCATGACTATTAAAGATATTTATCAATACATTATTAAAGACACCACCTGACACTTGGGGTTTGATCTTTTCATACAAGCACTAGGAATAGGAGCAAACCAACAACAGCTAACACTTATAGCTTGATCTTTTCATCAAGGCATCAGAGAAGGGCGTTATATAGTACAAGATGTACTACATTGTTATTTTTTGTATTTCTATTTTTTATATAAAAAGAAAGAGAAAAAAGAGAGAAAGATGGTTCTCTCTTTATGTCTCTCTCTCTCTCTCTCTGAAGTTTGTAACTTAAGAAAACCCCAAGGAGCTGCACTCCTCCAACTTACTAGCTTACTAAAGATAAGAATTTATTACATTTTCTAAGGTTTCACCCTCAAGGCTCATCTAGCCCTCTCTTTCACTCTTTCTCTATGATACAAGGTATTTTCCTTGTTGCATGCACTCACAGATAATACGAGACACTAAGTCTCGATTCTTTTCACCATTTTCATGGATGATTTCTCTTGCCTTCCTTTAGGATCGCAAGGTTGACACCTCAATACTCTCCAATTTTTTATTTTATCTCTCATCTTCTGTGTGTATAATATCTTTTGAATATGGATAAGGTAAATCTTAACACTACTCATGCTCTCAAACAAAGCTTTTCTATTTTTGCCAATTTCATTGGGCTCGAAATTAATCATGTTGTATCAGTTACTTTAATTATTTAAAGTTATGAATAATGACCTAGGATTCAATGGGCCTACAAAGCAAACTATTGAGTATTTTCCCCTCAATCACATATCTTAGCTCACTTTTTTCTACTAACAGGCTATAAGTGAAATATACCTCTATTCTTGATAAATGCATTAGTTGCTTTGTTGGATGAATTTTTATGTTTTATCTTTATGGGTCAAATTTAATCCTATCAAATCATCTTTGGCTTTCCTTAATCTTTATCTCTAAATTGACCCTCATTATCACCTCTCTTACTATTAGATTTTTTTTATATGATAGGAAAGACTATATAAAAATTCACCTTTCCTCTTAGAAGAATACCACATTTTCTATAGATATATGTGATACTTGTCTGAATTCAATCACCACATTTAGTCTTGTTACTAAAGCCAAGTTTTTTTTTCTTTTGACTTTTGCATTTTTCTTCTCTATTTTTTTCTAATGGCAAATAGCTACTAATGACTCTATATAAGCTTGAACCATTGTTTCGGCTATAGTAATCAAATAAAGCTTAATAATGTGATTTTCTTATTTAAACACGAATTGTATTATGACATTGATGATGTATATAGCTCCCTTTATTTTATTATCCTTTGTACAATAAAAAGAATCTACTATATATATTAAGCTTTTTTTTATGTTATTTAATAGATATTGGAGCATTCCTGTGAACACTGCTTTAGGTATTAATGAGAACTATGCCCTTTCGTAGTCATTATTATTGGCTTATCATTCATGTTTTTTTATATTATTGCTACTCTTCCACTCAATGATAGAATAAATATTGTGTATTGAAAGGAGGGGGCATCATTTTTGTAACTCTTTTGAAACATGTCATTTTCAAAAATGAAGAAAATTTTAATTGACTTGAAGACATTTGGTTAAAAGGTAACTTTATCAAATATGTTATTCCTTGGTTGTAGCTTTATTGAATAGCTTAAAAATAGTTAATATTCTATAACCTTGGGGCACATGGGTTTGTAAAATGTGTAACCGTTCTGGTAAAATTTACTATCACTTGGTCTCTGGCAATCATATTTCCTTGAGGGTAATTGGGAGATTACTCTTTAATAGGATTGCTTTTCTCAACCAACTCTACAAATAATTTTCATTGCGCTTTAAGGCTATTAAAAGGCTCGNAAAAGGTAACTTTATCAAATATGTTATTCCTTGGTTGTAGCTTTATTGAATAGCTTAAAAATAGTTAATATTTTATAACCTTGGGGCACATGGGTTTGTAAAATGTGTAACCATTCTGGTAAAATTTACTCTCACTTGGTCTCTGGCAATCATATTTCATTGAGGGTAATTAGGAGATTACTCTTTAATAGGATTGCTTTTCTCAACCAACTCTACAAATAATTTCCATTGCTCTTTAAGGCTATTAAAAGGCTCTCATTGCTTATCATCTATAATCCTATTTACATCATTTGGTGGGAATGGAATGAAATGCTTTTCAATGAGACCCACTCTTCCTTTTTTGCTATGGTGGAAAAGATTAAATATATGATTAAATGAGACCCACTCTTCCACATGTTATGAAGATGAAAAATCAAATCTTCCACGCAACTTCGGGTTGAGTTACACTTCAATCAATAAAGTGATGGCTTGGAGCAATTAAGTGATGCTCCTCCATGTCTACCTTTCCTTTTGATAGGTGTGATGACTCTTTCTACAACTTCTACTTTCTTCGATTGAGCGTTGCAGCTCAGTTAAATGTTGCAATTACTCTTTCTTTTCTATATTTTTCTCTCTTAGTGGCCCTATTTTGTGTAGCTTTGTCATGCTTCCAATTCTTGGTGCATGAGTGCTCCGCTGGTCAGATTAATCCAATTGAATTATGATGCTATTNGAATGGAATGAAATGCTTTTCAATGAGACCCACTCTTCCTTTTTTGCTATGGTGGAAAAGATTAAATATATGGTTGCCCACATGTTATGAAGATGAAAAATCAAATCTTCCACACTACTTCGGGTTGAGTTACACCTCAATCAATAAACTGATGGCTTGGAGCAATTAAGTGATGCTCCTCCATGTCTACCTTTTCTTTTGATAGGTGTAATGAATCTTTCTACAACTTCTACTTTCTTTGATTGAGCGTTGCAGTTCGGTTAAATGTTGCAATTACTCTTTCTTTTCTATATGTTTCTCTCTTAGTGGCCATATTTTGTGTAGATTTGTGATGCTTCCGATTCTTGGTGTATGAGTGGTCCGCTGGTCAGATTAATCCAATTGAATTATGATGCTATTATTGGGAGTAGAATAATGATGCAATTATTTATTACATTCTTTAAACCAACACACTTGGCTACCTATTTCAAATATTACTTCGATTTCAAATATTTATGGCTATAATAAGCCATACATTATATTTTTATATATATAAATATATGAAAAATATTTTTAAAATGTGATATTATTTTTTTAGAATCTTTTTCCATAATGTCAGAAATCTATGTATGAATGTGTAGAATAAAACATGTGTGCACAAAATTATATGGCATTAAAATATTAGTAGGTGCGCGTCCGGACGTCTAATCTCGACTGTCTCTTTGTCTGCCGATGAGGTACATAACAACATGGTGCTCGATGATTGGTTGTCGAACGTGCATTGTCCGGGCGGACATTTTGATCTAGCTCAACAGATCTAGATGATGAAAAGTTGAAATTTTTTAATTTATATTTTTTTTGTTAGTAAAAGAAGATTGCTAAAAAGTTTTTTAAAGCATTTGTTTGCATTGGTGGACCTCAAAATATTTAAAGAGGTATAAATTTATTTATAGGAGTAAAGATCTAAATAAAAAATATATTTAAGATTATTTTTTTATTGATTAATTTATTTTATTAATTAATATTTTTTAAAATATAAAATTTTCAGTTTAATAAACTAAGTAAGGGCAGAAATAATTTTAAAGTTTCTTAAACAATATAATATATATCAAAATTTAGGTTATAGAATTATAATTAAGTGAGTGGAAGGTTGGCTTGACCAAGCTCGAGCACAAGTTGAGTTGGAGGCTAAAATTGATGAGCTTGCATGGTTTTGGGCTTGGGCTAGGGTGAGCTGCATCACAAGTTCTGGCACAAGCTGAGTAGCCATGAGTGGCTGGAGGGACATCACAAATTGATGAGCTTGCATGTTGAATTATTGAGGAAGATGGTGTTATATTTGTAGATGTTGTTGTTTTGTTTACATGAAAGTTTTTAAAATAATCCAAAACTAATCTGTATTAAATTATCCAACACCATCAATTTTAGTATTAAAGATGTTCTATTTGTCCTTTGTATTCTAAGAATATACATAAAATTTGAATAACATGAAAAGTGGGATATTTGACACCAGCATTTCAGCGGCTGACCAAGAAAAAACATCTCGATGCTCTTAGAGAGTTTGGATTAGCAAGACTTTGTATCATGCACCAAAATTTTCACTAATTAAGAAAGATTTATGCGAATCTCCAGGGGGATTTAATTGGTCTCGCTGGCTCTTAATATTGAATTACTCATATTCCATGTTATCGAGTGCCTGGACGTAATAGGTCTGGTATTGCTTCAAGTTCCCCCGAACAGTGATGATTTCACCATCAATTGAAAAATTTGCCGCAGGTTAGTATGTGGAGACCATGGCTCTGAAGTCATTGAGCAACGGGCGGCCGAATAAGGCATTGTAGGTGGGTGGTGTGTTAAAGACCCAAAAATCTTCCATGTTTGTAAAGTGGAAACACTTTCCCTCGAGGTGAATAATAGCTCAATTATTCTCAGAACGTTCATTCTCTTGCCAGCGAAATCATAGAAACCCTACCAACTGGTAGGCCAACAATTGCATCTTGTCAAAGGTTGACTCTAATATGATGTTCCCTGAACTACTAGTATCAACTAAAATACTACCAATCTGGTAGTTTTTTTATCATCATTGTAATCACGACGACTTCATTGTAAGAGTTCCATTATCGGTTCAGAGCGAAAGCGGTTGTGCACAGTTCCATTCTCTAGAGCCTCTTATGATTGACACGTCAGAACAATTATCATCCTAAGATGTCTTGCGCTATCCTCATGATGTGGATAGTGTTGTCCCATACGGGCTCACCAAAAATTTCTTTTAGTTGAACTTTCCTCTGCCTTTGTTTTAATGCATCTGGTGTCATGAACTCTTTGAGTTTATGGGCTCGAATCAATTCTTCGATCACGCTCTAGAGATGTTTGTATTCTTCCGTGTTATGCTTGTGATTACTATGGTACTTACAGAACTTATTTGTGTCCCAAAGAAAAGCTCTGGCTCAGATTGGTGGAGCCTTTTTGTAGAAATCTTAGTTAAGTATGGCTTCCACCAGCTCCACCATCAATACCCTCAATGAAGTGGTCTTTAGTACCTCACAATCGCTAGTCGGTCAGTCATGGTAGCAACCTGATCGAGTGTTATTTGTGTGTCCTTGTCCTCTTCTCTCATGATCCCTGTTGTCCCCTCTGTTATCATGAGTTGGTCGGTTGTCTTCATGTTTGGGTCAAATGACTTGACGTGGGCAACCCTTTGGCTTCCACTCATCTTCTCGTGAAGCCCCCTTTTGAGAGCGGCGATCAGATTTTTTAGCTTTCTGGTAGGATGAGTAGACATACTCCTCCATAGCAACGTGGTTGTTGGTTGATTACAGGAGTTCAGCTAGGCTCTTGGTCTATGGCAAACCCAATGATGCCCAAACTATTTATGTTCAATGATGTAGACCTAACGCTATCCTAGTACTTGGAGTCTTCAAGCCTTTCTATCCCACGAACCGCCTCGCGGCCTTAGAATCCAGGTTCTTCTTCCCGGGGGTTCTGTTCTCGGAGAGCTTGCTCTCTTCCCTCCAGCAACATGCATGTCAAATCTATCATCTAACATAATATATAATCTTTATGTTTTTGGATCTACTATTGCACAAACTTGTGTGTGTACTCCATATTTGTGGTGTCTCTCATATGAGTTTATTCCCCGTGGTGTACTCCTCTTCTTATTACTAGCATGATTCATGCTCACCAATCCTTTTAGAATGTTGCATTCAAGTCTATCATGTGAATCACACTCACTGAATAGAGCGTAGGACGAGAGTAAGAAACAAAGAGAGAATGAGGAAGATAGAGATAGCAAATCAACGTCCTCTTTATTGCAGAAATGTCCCCCTAATTGTAGATTTCGGGGGTATCGAGTGTACAATTACATATTTCCCCTTTGGTCTTTACAAGTTATTATGCACATCTTTTTTTAATTCATAACTTATTTTAGCACATTTTCATATTTCATAACTGATTTTAGAACATTTTCATACTCATACCAAAATTTGGCACATTTTCATATTCATAATAGTTTGAATAGGGGCACTTGATGACTCGACACTCTTATCTCTCGATTAGATGAAGGCCTCTAGTCAGCCATAAAAAGTTTGATTGGGTGGGAGGTCTTCGGTCGCCCTTCCAAGAGAAATTTCTGAGAAGTCACACTCTTATTGTTAAGAGAAACTGAGCCGTCATGTAGAAGGTATACCACCGTAATCTGACGGGCAGTTCTCCTTGGACAAGTAGCCTTCTCAGAGGGTTGGAGAAATGTTTTGTGATGGGCCTTTGGTGAGGAGCGCTGAAATCAACAGGGAGAGTTGGTCGTGAATGATTGCCTCCCAAACTAGGTTCCTTCTATCTTTCATTCTGATATTCTTCCATTCGGCAAGCTCAGAATTCCAACTAAAGGAAACAATACTTAATNTGTTTTGATAAATAAATAATTAAATGAAAATATTATTTATTTTTAGTTGAAGAAATATTTCAGTTATACATTTAAATTTTGGGTATTTATATAAATATTATATAGTTCTTTTATATTTATATATCTAACATATAAGTGTTTAGATTTATGTATCTACCACTCAAATTTTTAGTAACACATAAAAATATTATTATTACNAGTGTTTAGATTTATGTATCTACCACTCAAATTTTTAGTAACACATAAAAATATTATTATTACTTTTTTTTTTAAATGAAGTATATAGTTTTCATTTATAAAATTATAATATTAAAATGTTATAAATATAGATATTAAAGTTTAGATGTAAAGACACACACACATAAGAGTATATGAAATTTTCATTTATTAAATTGAGCACCCGTACCGAAGTGTTTAATTGAGCCGACCTGCCAAAACGGTTGAATCGAGCTCACCTGACGAAGTGATTGAATCGATCCCACATGTCGCTTTGATTATATTCATTACACTCGAACGAATAGCCTAGCCCACCCCGTGCAAGGGTGGCTGTCAAAGGAGAATATCATGAGTATTAAAGATATTTATCAATTCATTATTAAAGACACTGTGTGACACTAGGGGCTTGATCTTTTCATACAAGCCCCAGGGATAGGAGCATACCGACAACAGCTAACACTTATAGCTTTTCATCAAGACATCAGAGAAGGGTGTTATATAGTACAAGATGTACTACATTGTTATTTTTTATATTTCTATTTTTTATATAAAAAGAAAGAGAAAAAATAGAGGAAGAGGGTTCTCTCTCTATCTCTCTCTCTGAAGTTTGTAACTTAAGAAAACCCTAAGGAGCTGCACTCCTCCAACTTACTAGCTTACTGAGGACAAGAATTTATTACATTTTCTAAGGTTTCGCCCTCAAGGCTCGTCTAGCCCTTTCTCTCACTCTTTCTCTATGATACAAGGTATTTTCCTTATTGCATGCACTGACAGATAATACGAGATACTAAGTCTCGATTCTTTTCACCATTTTCATGGATGATTTCTCTTGCCTTCCTTTAGGATCGCAAGGTTGACACCTCAGATACTCTCCAATTTTTTATTTTATCTCTCATCTTCTCTGTGTATAATATCTTTTGAATATGGATAAGGTAAATCCTAACACTACTCATACTCTCAAACAAAGCTTTTCTATTTTTGCCATTTTCATTGGGCTCGAAATTAATCATGTTGTATCAGTTACTTTAATTATTTAAAGTTATGAATAATGACCTTGGATTCAATGGGCTTACAAAGCAAACTATTGAGTATTTTCCCCTCGATCACATATCTTAGCTCACGTCTTTCTACTAACAGGCTATAAGTGAAATGTACCTCTATTCTTGATTAATGCATTAGTTGCTTTGTTGGATGAATTTTTAAGTTTCATCTTTATGGGTCAAATTTAATCCTATCAAATCATCTTGGGCTTTCCTCAATCTTTATCTCTAAACTGACCCTCATTATCACCTCTCTTACTATTAGATTTTTTTTTATATGATAGGAAAGACTATAGAAAAATTCACCTTTTTTNCCTGATATTCTTCCATTCGGCAAGCTCAGAGTTCCAACTAAAGGAAACAATACTTAATATCTTTGTCTTTTGGCTATATATATGTATATGTGTGTGTGTGACGTACTCAGATTAGATGGTCGGGTATCTGTTTGTCAATTGTAAGTCTCATCTGATCAGGAGTTTGATTCCAATCGAATGAAGGATATAATACTCGAATTTTTTGACGTACGAGAGATAATCGGAGCTCGTACAATTACCACTGGCCACACTTATGTTAATGGCCCCTGAAGTTAATGTCCCATCTCCGACCTGCAAGAGCCGACGTAGACAACGAGAAAGACAAACGTGAAAAAGCTGTGACAGCGTCTTATATGCNTGTAAAGACACACACACATAAGAGTATATGAAATTTTCATTTATTAAATTGAGCACCCGTACCGAAGTGTTTGATTGAGCCGACCTGCCAAAACGGTTGAATCGAGCTCACCTGACGAAGTGATTGAATCAATCTCACATGTCGCTTTGATTATATTCATTACACTGGAACGAATAGCCTAGCCCACCCCGTGCAAGGGTGGCTGTCAAAGGAGAATATCATGAGTATTAAAGATATTTATCAATTCATTATTAAAGACACTGCGTGACACTAGGGGCTTGATCTTTTCATACAAGCCCCAGGGATAGGAGCATACCGACAACAGCTTTTCATCAAGACATCTGAGAAGGGTGTTATATAGTACAAGATGTACTACATTGTTATTTTTTATATTTCTATTTTTTATATAAAAAGAAAGAGAAAAAATAGAGGAAGAGGGTTCTCTCTCTATCTCTCTCTCTGAAGTTTGTAACTTAAGAAAACCCTAAGGAGCTGCACTCCTCCAACTTACTAGCTTACTGAGGATAAGAATTTATTACATTTTCTAAGGTTTCGCCCTCAAGGCTCGTCTAGCCCTTTCTCTC
>JXCR01112452.1:48161-72630 GCA_002079205.1 Phalaenopsis hybrid cultivar | reverse complement strand
TGTGTGTGTGTGACGTACTCAGATTAGATGGTCGGGTATCTGTTTGTCAATTGTAAGTCTCATCTGATCAGGAGTTTGATTCCAATCGAATGAAGGATATAATACTCGAATTTTTTGACGTACGAGAGATAATCGGAGCTCGTACAGTTACCTCTGGCCATACTTATGTTAATGGCCCCTGAAGTTAATGTCCCACCTCCGACCTGCAAGAGCCGACGTACAACGAGAAAGCCAAACGTGAAAAAGCTGTGACAGCGTCTTATATGCCATTATTAGCTACTAGTAAATAAAATATTAAAAAAAAAGCGTAAATTTGCTGCCTGTACAAGCGAAAAGATTTGACTATTGGAGTCAAAATGACAGGTGACACAGACCCATTTATTAAGTTGGATTATTTTATTTTCATAGTTATAAATTATATGATTTATTAATTTTTATTTTAAATATAATAAACATTTAATATAAAGTACAGAAATACATTAAAAAGATGCTATTGTATAATATAAAGTATTTGTATTGTTATTATTATATAAATATATTTATATCTTATTGAATAGAAAATATTATACTTATAGTATGTAATTCAAGGTTTTGCTTTTTTTTATTTATTATTTTATTATTTATGATTTTAAAACACTAATTATAATTAAATTTGGGAGTTAGGTTTAGTCAAGTTGCGTTCGGTTGTTGTAAACGCACAACACTCAGATTTGTTTTCATTTGGTAAAGCGGCTTCTTCTGATGCCTCCCAAAATTATTTCACTGGAATGTTAATTCATTTTAGAATTCAGATGACAATGCTCGTTCCACTAAGCAACTTTTAAAGGTGTTTCACGGAACGGCGAAGCTCCTTCAAATGATGCATAAGCTATTTCAAGAGAGGCCTTAGCATGCACGATCATGGGTCATGAGGGAGCAAAAAAAAACTATTTATTAGCTTTTATTATAAACGATTAAATTTCATAAATACTCGAGAAAAATATATGTACAAACACATAAGCTCAGCTACATTTAACATACTAATATCTTCACTGTTATAACTATATATAAATATGATGAATTCAATAATGTCCGGAAAACACATCGAAGGAATGAAAATTTCTATTAAGAAGTGGTTAAGAGAGGAGAGAGAGAGAGAACACACAAAAGGTGTTATGTATTCATAATATGTACCCCTATTTATAGGCATAGATCTCAATATTACAAAAGTGGATATTAGCCCTCTCATTATTAACTTTTTAGAGTGGACTTTTCGGTAATTACAAAGTTATTTGCATATAATAAAATCGGTGATCCATTCCATTGACGAGGGTTGTCGATCGCTTGGTAAGCCTTGGTTCGCTCGACATATTGTTTGAAAGAGTACTCCCCGTCGATCGTCCTGAAGGTTGATTACTGCCCTACGNTATATATATATATATATATATATATATATATATATATATATATACACACACACACACACACACTCAGATCAGATGGTCGGATATTTGCTTGTCAATTGTAAGTCTCCTCTGATCAAAGGTTTAATTCCCCTCGAGTGAAGGATATGTTGCTCAAATTTTTTGACGCATGAGAGAAGATGTGAGTTCGTATGATAAGCTCTGGTCATACTTATGTTAATGGCCCCTAAATTTAATGTCCCACCTCTTACCTGCAAAAGCCGACCTGGACAACGAGCAAGACAACTTGAAAAAGCTGTCATAACGTCTTATATGCCATTATTCGCTACTAGTACGGGCATATAGAAAATCATAAATTATTAAATAAAATATTAAAAAAAAGCATTTTATATATTAACAAAAAAGCGTAAATTTACTGCCTATATAAGCAAAAAGATTTGACTATTTGAGTCAAAATGACAGGAGACAATAACCCATTTATTAAGTTGGATTATTTTATTTTCATATTTATAAATTATATGATTTATTAATTTTTTTTTCTAAATATGATAAACATTTAGGGTCCGTTTGAGGCGGCTTATTTGGTGTAGTGACGTTTTGATTAAATTATGTTTTGACAGCTTATATGTTTTCAAAACACAGGAAACAACGTTTTCACACCGCACATAGATAGATGCAGTGGGAGCTTATTGACAACTGTATGACTTTTCCAAAAAAAATAAAAATTTGTAATAGCCACCGCACCTAGTTCATCCATAAATTATTTTTAATCAGCTTATCAACAAATTATTCAATAAACTACAGCTGTCTTAAACATACTGAATATAAATAAACAAATGCATTAGCTTATTTTATTAAAATAAACATTAGATCTTATTTTATGTATTCCTCTTGACTGCTAATATATTTATGGATTTCATTCTGTCGACAACTCAAAAAAATATAAATATATAAATCAATCAAC
Source organism: Phalaenopsis hybrid cultivar (assembly GCA_002079205.1). NCBI lineage: Eukaryota > Viridiplantae > Streptophyta > Magnoliopsida > Asparagales > Orchidaceae > Phalaenopsis > Phalaenopsis hybrid cultivar. The sequence continues at coordinate 70,263 of JXCR01112452.1, read as the reverse complement.
ATTAAAAAGATGTTATTGTATAATATAAAGTATTTGTATTGTTATTCTTATATAAATATATTTATTTCTTATTAAATAGAAAATATTATACTTATAGCATGTAATTCAAAGTTTTGCTTTTTTTTATTTATTATTTTATTATTTATGATTTTAAAACACTAATTATAAGTAAATTTGGGAGTTAGGTTTAGTCAAGTTACGTTCGGTTGTTGTGAACGCACGACACTCAGATTTGTTTTCATTTGGTAAAGCGGCTTCTTCTGACGCCTCCCAAAATTATTTCACTGGAATGTTAATTCATTTTAGAACTCAGATGACAATGATCGTTCCACCAAGCAACTTTTAAAGGAGTTTCACCGAACAACGCATAAGCTATTTCAAAAGAGGCCTTAGCATGCATAATCATGGGTCATGAGGGAGCAAAAAAAACTATTTATTAGCTTTTATTATAAACGATTAAATTTCATAAATACTCGAGAAAAATATATGTACAAACACATAAGCTCAGTTATATTTAACATACTAATATCTTCAATGTTTTAACTATATATAGATATGATGAATCCAATAATGTCTGGGAAATACATCGAAGGAATGAAACTTTCTATTAAGAAGTGGTTAAGAGAGGAGAAAAAGAGAGAGAACACACAAAAGGTGTTTTGTATTCATAATATGGACCCCTATTTATAGGTCTAGATCCTAATATTACAAAAGTGGATATTAGCCCCCTCATTGTTAACTTTTTATAGTGGACTTTTTGGTAATTACAAAGTTATTTGCATATAATAAAACTCGTGATCAATTCGATTGATGGGGGTTGTCGATCGTCTGGTAAGCCTTTGTTCGCTCGACATATAGTTCGAAAGAGTACTCCCCGTCGATCGTCCTAAAGGTTGATTACTGCCCTACAGGATTTTCTTTTGGCATCTTCTATCGATTGCTGAGATAAGGAGCTTCCTTTGCCAATACTATCCTGGAAAGGATCGTCGTCTGCGTCTACGCTCGATCGTATGTATTTTCTTCTTGAGTCGCTCATCTGCTTTGAGATTCGTGTTGACACATTTTTATGTGTACATATTTAAATCTCCAATTCTTTTGCTTCTTGAAAGTTGTTCAGTACATGAGGATAAGAAAGTGTTTAAACACTTATAAAATAATTAAATGATATTATTGCGTAATAATGGACTTCATTGGATTTCCGTGCCTAGGCCATTATAAATTGGCTTTAGGGTAGTGGAGGCCTGCACCATCTTCGTCTCTCCTAGCTCCTTTGTCTCGTGTCATCCTCTTTATGTGTTTTTTGCGATTGTTGGTGAAGGAGCCTTCTGATAAGAGTGTGCTTCTCAAGGTGAGGAGCGATATGAGGGCACATGCCCGTAAGTTAGACTGGAAGCACAAATTAGCGGGTGAGATATCCATGGAAGCGGTGAGTAGAAAGAGGGTTGTGTTAAAGCCCAGAGCCGACAATCACAAGGTCCAGCTTGGTTCTTCTGGTTTTCTTTCGGACCCTCCTCAGAAGAGGATTGTAAGAAAGATAAGAGGTCGTCATGATGATCATTTACGGGACACTCGCCAGAGGTGAGTGTTTTTGCAACGGGAGAAAGAATGCGCATCTTGGTGGCTGCGGGGGTCACAGTTCCCCAAGAAGTTCTAAGAATGTGAAAGCTGAGGCTGAGACATGGCTTCAACCCACTAAGAGCGATTTCTCTTCTGAAGATGGATGATCAGAAAAAGCTTTTGAGGATATTTTCTCTTATACCACATCTGAATGGGAGTGGATTCTTGGTATATAGTTTGATAGTTTTTTGCATCTCTCTTTCCAACAACTAAGGTCCTGATTGTCGCCTCTGTGTCGGTAGATACTATTGTTTTTTCTGAAGAAGATGCGGCATTGGTGGACCATGTAGCGGTCGAGGGGAAGAATATTGGACATGTTGTTGTAGGAGGAGCATATAAGATTGTTGACCTCATTTTGATGAGATCTAGTCTTCTTCTTGGGATCTAACCATAGGACTCTCCCTTTTACTATCCTAGAAACCTAGTGATGTGACCCACACCTTTTAGGAATTTAAACCATTTCTTGACTTTTTTTGTTCAGTCTCACATGGGTGGTTTTAAATCCTCAATACTAGGTTGAGTTGATTGAGACCAACATGTGAAGACTCAAAAAATGAGTTCTTATAGGATCATCAGGCCATAGGGACATTCTTTTTTACCATGGGTGGCTTGTTCGCCACTTCACAAACACTTCATTCTCCTTCACAAAATANCCTGATATTCTTCCATTCGGCAAGCTCAGAGTTCCAACTAAAGGAAACAATACTTAATATCTTTGTCTTTTGACTATCTATATGTATATATGTGTGTGTGTGTGTGNGCCTCCCGAACTGGGTTCCTTCTATCTTTCATCCTGATATTCTTCCATTCGGCAAGCTCAGAGTTCCAACTAGAGGAAACAATACTTAATATTTTTGTCTTTTGACTATATATATATGTGTGTGTGTGTGTGTGTGTGGCGTACTCAGATTAGATGGTCGGGTATCTGTTTGTCAATTGTAAGTCTCGTCTGATCAAGAATTTGATTCCACTCAAATGAAGGATATAGTACTCGAATTTTTTGACGTACGAGAGATAATCGGAGCTCGTACAATTACCTCTGGCCATACTGAAGTTAATGTCCCATCTCCGACCTGCAAGAGCCGACGTAGACAACGAGAAAGACAACGCTGTGATAGCGTCTTATATGCCATTATTAGCTACTAGTAAATAAAATATTAAAAAAAAGCGTAAATTTACTGCCTGTACAAGCGAAAAGATTTGACTATTGGAGTCAAAATGACAGGTGACACTGACCCATTTATTAAGTTGGATTATTTTATTTTCATAATTATAAAANTTTGATTCCAATCGAATGAAGGATATAATACTCGAATTTTTTGACGTACGAGAGATAATCGGAGCTCGTACAGTTACCTCTGGCCATACTTATGTTAATGGCCCCTGAAGTTAATGTCCCACCTCCGACCTGCAAGAGCCGACGTACAACGAGAAAGCCAAACGTGAAAAAGCTGTGACAGCGTCTTATATGCCATTATTAGCTACTAGTAAATAAAATATTAAAAAAAAAGCGTAAATTTACTGCCTGTACAAGCGAAAAGATTTGACTATTGGAGTCAAAATGACAGGTGACACAGACCCATTTATTAAGTTGGATTATTTTATTTTCATAGTTATAAATTATATGATTTATTAATTTTTATTTTAAATATAATAAACATTTAATATAAAGTACAGAAATACATTAAAAAGATGTTATTGTATAATATAAAGTATTTGTATTGTTATTATTATATAAATATATTTATTTCTTATTAAATAGAAAATATTATACTTATAGTATGTAATTCAAAGTTTTGCTTTTTTTATTTATTATTTTATTATTTATGATTTTGAAACACTAATTATAATTAAATTTGGGAGTTAGGTTTAGTCAAGCTACGTTCGGTTGTTGTAAATGCATGACACTCGGTTTTGTTTTCATTTGGTAAAGCGGCTTCTTCTGACGCCTCACAAAATTATTTCACTGGAATGTTAATTCATTTTAGAACTCAGATGACAATGCTCGTTCCACCAAGCGACTTTTAAAGAAGTTTCACCGAACAGCGAAGCTCCTTCAAATGATGCACTATTTCAAAAGAGGCCTTAGCATGCACGATCATGGGTCATGAGGGAGCAAAAAAACTGTTTATTAGCTTTTATTATAAACGATTAAATTTCATAAATACTCGAGAAAAATATATGTACAAACACATAAGCTCAGTTATATTTAACATACTAATATCTTCACTGTTATAACTATATATAAATATGATGAATCCAATAATGTCCGGGAAACACATCGAAGGAATGAAACTTTCTATTAAGAAGTGGTTAAGAGAGGAGAGAGAGACAGAGAGAACACACAAAAGGTGTTCTGTATTCATAATATGTACCCCTATTTATAGGCATAAATCCCAATATTACAAAAGTGGATATTAGCCCTCTCATTATTAACTTTTTAGAGTGGACTTTTCGGTAATTACAAAGTTATTTGCATATAATAAAACTGGTGATCAATTCCATTGACGAGGGTTGTCGACCGTCTGGTAAGCCTTGGTTCGCTCGACATATAGTTTGAAAGAGTACTCCCCCTCGATCGTCCTGAAGGTTGATTACTGCCCTACGCATCTTTTGTCGATCGTTCAGATAAGGAGCTTCCTTCGCCAATACTATCCTGGAAAAGATCATTGTCTGCGTCTACGCTCGATCGTCTGTATTTTCTTCTTGAGCCACTCATCTGCTTTGAGATTCGTGTTGACACATTTTTTTTGTGTACATATTTAAATCTCTAATTCTTTTGCTTCTCAGAAGCTATTAAGTACATGAGGATAAGAAAGTATTTAAACACTTATAAAATAATTAAATGATATTATTGCACAATAATGGACTTCGTTGGATTTCGGTGCCCAGGCCATTATAAATTGGCTTTAGGGTAGTGGAGGTATGCACCATCTTCGTCTCTCCTAGCTCCTTTGTCTCGTGTCATCCTCTTTATGTGCTTTTTGCGATGGTTGGCGAAGGAGCTAGGCCTTCTGATAAGAGTGTGCTTCTCAAGGCGATGAGCGATATGCAGGCACATGCCCGTAAGTTAGAGTTGAAGCACAAACAAGCGGGTGAGGTATCCATGGAAGCGGTGAGTAAAAAGAGGGTTGTGTTAAAGCTCAGAGCCGACAATCACGAGACCCAGCTTAGTTCTTCTGGTTTTCTTTCTGGCCCTCCTCAGAAGAGGGTTGTAGGAGAGGTAAGAGGTCGTCATGATGACCATTTACGGGACACTCGCCAGGGGTGAGCGTTTTTGCAATGGGAGAAAGATTGCCCATCTTGGTGGCTGCGGGGCCACAGTTCCCCAAAGAGTTCTGAGGAGGCGGAAGCTGAGGCCGAGACATGGCTTCAACCGACTAGGAGCAGTTTCTCTTCTGAAGATGAAGGACAGGAAAAAGATTGTGAGGATATTTTCTCTTATACCACATCTAAATGGGAGTGGATTCTTGGTACATATTTTGATAGTTTTTTGCATCTCTCTTTCCAACAACTATGGTCCTGATTTTCGCCTCTGTATCGGTAGATACTAATGTTGTTCCTGAAGATGATGTGGTGGTGGTGGACCATGTAGCGGTCGNATGTTGTTTTGAGTACTTTAAATGGTGATCTTTTGGGTTGCATGTCCACTGTTTGGAGAAGGTTTGAGCACTATTTTAGGATGATTTGTTCATTGTTTTGAAAAAATTAAAAGGCAGATTTCTTCGCTGATTTACTTGCTATTTTGGCCCTATATTTTGTTGATTTTGAAAGATACTTGAACCACTTTGTCATTCAGTTTCCTTTATTTTTCCTTCTTTTCTTTACTTTGCTTATTCAAATATAAGTGTGCATAGTGTTGTGATATGTGAATCATCAAACAGGGCTATAAGTTGAATGGTTTGAGGTTTAATGACCGTGATGAAAAAGACATCTAGGCATGTGAGGAGTATCGTATATCCGGACCCGAGGATTAAGGATTGACATTGCTTCCCTCTAACATTTAGCAAAGAGTTACCTTTGCTCATGTAGACTATGATATAATATGATTTTATAACAAAACTTGTATTTTCCCCTTTAAATAAAAGAAAAATTGAAGTGCGTGACAAATCAAGACCCTTTTGTAACANGTCCACTGTTTGGAGAAGGTTTGAGCACTCTTTTGGGATGATTTGTTCATTGCTTTGAAAAGATTAAAAGGCTGATTTCTTGAGCTGATTTACTTCTTGAGCCACTTTGTCGTTCCGTTTCCTTTATTTTTCTTTCTTTTCTTTACTTTGCTTATTCAAATATAAGTGTGCATAGTGTTGTGATATGTGAATCATCAAACAGGGCTATAAGTTGAATGGTTTGAGGTTTAATGACCGTGATGAAAAAGACATTTAGGCATGTGAGGAGTACGTATATCCTGACCCGAGGATTAAGGCTTGACATTGCTTCCCTCTAACATTTAGCAAAGAGTTACCTTTGCTCATGTATACTATGATATAATATAATTTTATAACAAAACTTGTATTTTCCCCTTTAAATAAAAGAAAAATTGAAGTGTGTGACAAATCAAGACCCTTTTGTAACTCATATTTCCTTCTCTACTTTTTTTTTGAAGTGATGGGGCTTCCTGGTTTAACATTTAGGCTTCTTGTGCGATTTGGAGGAAGAAAAGGGCTTGAGATCGCAGAGGCGAACTGAGGCCTTTGATTCCATTGTGGAAGAAAAATATCAGGCTAGCGCATCAAGAGGACTAGGGCGGGATGAAATCAGAAGGCATTCGGCGCAATCGAAAGGAGGAACAGGGAGGCGCAGTTGTGATCGATCGCAGGAAGGAGAGCTCTCGGGATCCTGAGGGCTCGAGTGGCGGACGGCTTAGGAAGAATCTGGCAAGTCGATCGCGGCAATTCTGGTGCGGGAAGGAGGAGTTCGAGAAGGAGGTTCGCGGCGGCGTCAGAGAATGGATTCGTCTGCGTTGTAGCTGAAGAAGGACGAAGAGCGAAGGAAGGCTCGGCGATGGTGGAGATTGAGAAAATATTACATCTCTGTTCATTGTTTATCGCTTATACAGTTTGGGTCTCCGGAAAAATTATACATACGGACATGCATACCGTGTGTCCGATCCTGGGAAAAAAATTGAGTACGTCAAGCAAGCGTACGCCGTACATAAAAGGGTACATGGGGGTTACACGAGAGTGACACGANGAAGGAGGTTCGCGGCGGCGTCAGAGAATGGATTCGTCTGCGTTGTAGCTGAAGAAGGACGGAGAGCGAAGGAAGGCTCGGCGATGGTGGAGATTGAGCAAATATTACGTCTCTGTTCATTGTTTGTCGCTTATACAGTTTGGGTCTCCGGAAAAAGTATACATACGGACATGCATACCGTGTGTCCGATCCTGGGAAAAAAATTGAGTAGGTCGAGCGTACGCAGGAGTTACGTACATAAAAGGGTACACGGGGGTTGCATGGGAGTTACAGGAGGATTACAAGAGGTTATAATCCCGTTGTAACTCCCGTGTAACTCCCGTATAACCCCGCTGTAATCTTGTAACCCCAATGGATAAAATAAAAGCACGGTTTACAGGTGAGTTACAAAAAATTTACAAGGAAGTTATAACAGGTTTGTAACTCCCATGTTACCCCCGTATAACGCCCGTGTATCCTATTACGTACACATCTCTGCATACGATTGACGTACGCAATTTTTTTCTCCGATCCTGACCAGTGATCTACAGTCATGATGTATTTCGGTGGGTCCTACTTAATTTTTTTTTTTAAAAAAAATTAAAATACATCTACGGTCAGGATCAGACACCGCATGCATCTTTGCATGCGGTGTCCGTATGCAATAATTTTTCCTTTTAGAGCTCTAATTTTGTACGTTGTGCGCACGCATCTAATCAGAATTTAAAAAAAAAAAATTAAATTGGGGCTCACTATCATACAATTTTGATGAAGGAAGTATTTTTTATTGGTTCACTGCACTGCATGCGATGAACTGCACAATAATTTTTCCTTCTTTTAAAGGTACGTGACAAGAAATAAATTAATTTCTGATGCTAAACTGATGCATTCTTTTATCAGAACTCCTGATTGAATATTTTTAAGCATAGAAATCAGANATCAGAATTAAAAAAAAAATTAAATTGGGGCTCACTATCATACAATTTTGATGAAGGAAGTATTTTTTATTGATTCACTGCACTGCGTGCGATGAACTGCACAATAATTTTTCCTTCTTTTAAAGGTACGTANATTAACATGTGAGTTATTATCTTGGTGTTATAATACTTTTGCCTCCAAATAACATCATTGCCCACTCATTTCCCTTCAATACTACGCCAATAACACCTTAATACAACTATAATAACACCATAACACCATCACAATTTGCTCCAATAATACCGCCTCCCAATAACTTAACTCCGTCGTGTTTTCCCTCCAATACTACCATAAAAAAACAAAAATAACACCATACACACCGTCACGCCAAATAACACCACGATCCGTCAATTACTCACCAAATAACACCATGAAAATCCCAATTAATCATTAATAAGACTAGGTCCCAATTATTGGCCAATAACACCCTCAACAATACCGCGGTCGTGATCCTGAGCCAATAATATTGTAATTTGACCCGAATAACACCTTGAACAACACGGATGCCCGCGAAACCCCGGGAACACCACAATATAACTTGAATACTACCGTGAATAACACCAATTTTCGCAGAACCGTAGTAACCTCGTAATACTCTCTCAATACTACCTTTGATAACACTGGTTCCGCGGAACAACGCTCGCGCACTAATAACACCTAAATATAGCCCAAATAACACCAAAATAACACCTCCTGCATTAATTGAAGTTTTGAAGTACTTTCTCACGAAAACCCTAATCGCACTTCTTTCCCCCGTGCCCCACCCTTTCGGCGTGAGGCTGCCTGTCGCTTTACACTTTCTCCACTACATCTGCCCATTGTTGCCACCTTCCCTTGTCACCACTTCCCCATCTCCGTAAGTTTCGGTTCACCCCAGGAAAGTTGAAGGTAAGTCCTTTCCTCCCCTTTGGCTATAAAAACCCCATCAGGGGGAGGGTTTGAGGTTGTTGAAATTTTGATGGCTTAGAGAGGTTATGTTGGATTTTCACTGATTTGGATATTTTCCTACTATGTTCATGGAGTTCTTTTGGCCTACATCAAAAGATAACTCTTTCTACACTAGCCTTCCATTCAATTAGCAAGGCCGTTTGGCCTGTGAGATATTTCATTTGGTTTCTCTGATTGAGCTCTTGGAATAAACACATTTTTTTTTTAATTTCTCTGGTTGATGCTCATTCCTGTTTTGGATTCTAAATGTCTTGGGTTGGTTCTTTATTGTTTTGGAAAAAGGTTTTAATGTTTTTTAGGCTTGAATGCATACAGTTAAAAAAAAATGGATTCGAATGTTGGTTTCTAGCTTGAAAGTGCACTTTTTTTAATGAAGTATTTGCATGCATGCCACTCAACTCCCATATATTCACATATCTAGCAGCTAAACTCTTACTCATCATATTTGTGTCATCCGAACTTTTCATATTGCATCAAATTTACTACAATTTTGACTTTTAAATGTGCAATGTACTTACTCTTGCATATTTAGGATGACATGTATGTAAACATTGAAATTTAGGTGATAGATATGCAAATATATAAGAAATGAATGGTGGGCAAGTAAAGTCCCACTTATCTTATTTCACTCAAATTTGAATTCTAGACATGTAAACACATGGGAATTGATTGATATAGACTTTTTTTGGGAATCTTTACAACTTGCTGATTCTCTTGGTATTGATTTCCTTGTTGTTTGAAAGGCTAAAATATATCTTTTTGAGACTGATTTTCTTGCTGATCTGGAAGAGGGTTTAAGAGTTGTTTTTGTTCTAAGTCTTAGCTGAGTTTTGGAGGAATACAAATGTTGTTTTACTCTATTTACTTGCTGACTTTGGAGGAAAATAAATGTTGTTTTGTGGCTTAATATATGTGATTTGGAGGGTTTAAATACCTCTTTTGGAGGTCGGTTTGCTTGCTATTTGAAGGATTAAAATGCTGTTTTGAGCCTTGTAAACCTATCATTTTGGGAAGATTTCATATGTTGTTTTATGGATGCTTAAAACTTCGATTTTAGGCTTCACACATATGTTGTTTTGAGTACTTTAAATGCTGATTTTGGGGTCTGAGACATGTTGTTTTGAGTACTTTAAATGGTGATCTTTTGGGTTGCATGTCCACTGTTTGGAGAAGGTTTGAGCACTATTTTAGGATGATTTGTTCATTGTTTTGAAAAAATTAAAAGGCAGATTTCTTCGCTGATTTACTTGCTATTTTGGCCCTATATTTTGTTGATTTTGAAAGATACTTGAACCACTTTGTCATTCAGTTTCCTTTATTTTTCCTTCTTTTCTTTACTTTGCTTATTCAAATATAAGTGTGCATAGTGTTGTGATATGTGAATCATCAAACAGGGCTATAAGTTGAATGGTTTGAGGTTTAATGACCGTGATGAAAAAGACATCTAGGCATGTGAGGAGTATCGTATATCCGGACCCGAGGATTAAGGATTGACATTGCTTCCCTCTAACATTTAGCAAAGAGTTACCTTTGCTCATGTAGACTATGATATAATATGATTTTATAACAAAACTTGTATTTTCCCCTTTAAATAAAAGAAAAATTGAAGTGCGTGACAAATCAAGACCCTTTTGTAACACATATTTCCTTCTCTACTTTTTTTTTGAAGTGATGGGGCTTCCTGGTTTAACATTTAGGCTTCTTGTGCGATTTGGAGGAAGAAAAGGGCTTGAGATCGCAGAGGCGAACTGAGGCCTTTGATTCCATTGTGGAAGAAAAATATCAGGCTAGCGCATCAAGAGGGCTAGGGCGGGATGAAATCAGAAGGCATTCGGCGCAATCGAAAGGAGGAACAGGGAGGCGCAGTTGTGATCGATCGCAGGAAGGAGAGCTCTCGGGATCCTGAGGGCTCGAGTGGCGGACGACTTAGGAAGAATCCGGCGAGTCGATCGCGGCAATTCTGGTGCGGGAAGGAGGAGTTCGAGAAGGAGGTTCGCGGCGGCGTCAGAGAATGGATTCGTCTGCGTTGTAGCTGAAGAAGGACGGAGAGCGAAGGCAGGCTCGGCGATGGTGGAGATTGAGAAAATTTTACATCTCTGTTCATTGTTTGTCGCTTATACAGTTTGGGTCTCCGGAAAAATTATACATACGGACATGCATACCGTGTGCCCGATCCTGAGAAAAAAAATTGAGTAAGTCAAGCCTACGCAGGAGTTACGTACATAAAAGGGTACACGGGGGTTACACGGGAGTTACACGAGGATTACAAGAGGTTATAACCCCGTTGTACCTCCTGTGTAACTCCCGTGTAACCCCGCTGTAATCTTGTAACCCAAATGGATAAAATAAAAGCACGGTTTACAGGTGAGTTACAAGAAATTTACAAGGAAGTTATAACAGGTTTGTAACCCTCATGTTACCCCCGTATAACGCCCGTGTATCCTATTACGTACACATCTCTGCATACGATTGACGTACGCAATTTTTTTCCCCGATCCTGACCAGCGATCTACAGTCATGATGTATTTCGGTGGGTCCTACTTAATTTTTAAAAAAAAAAATTGAAATACATCTACGGTCAGGATCGGACACCGCATGCATCTTTGCATGCGGTGTCCGTATGTAATAATTTTTTATTTTAGAGCTCTTATTTTGTGCGTTGTGCGCACGCATCTAATCAGAATTNGTGACACGAGGATTACAAGAGGTTATAACCCCGTTGTACCTCCCGTGTAACCCCGCTGTAATCTTGTAACCCTAATGGATAAAATAAAAGTACGGTTTACAGGTGAGTTACAAGAAATTTACAAGGAAGTTATAACAGGTTTGTAACCCCCATGTTACCCCCGTATAACGCCCGTGTATCCTATTATGTACACATCTCTACATACGATTGACGTACGCAATTTTTTTCCCCGATCATGACCAGTGATCTACAGTCATGATGTATTTCGGTGAGTCCTACTTAATTTTTTTTAAAAAAAAATTGAAATACATCTACGGTCAAGATCGGACACCGCATGCATCTCTGCATGCGGTGTCCGTATGCAATAATTTTTCCTTTTAGAGCTCTAATTTTGTGTGTTGTGCGCACGCATCTAATCAGAATTAAAAAAAAATTAAATTGGGGCTCACTGTCATACAATTTTGATGAAGGAAATGTTTTTTATTGATTCACTGCACTGCGTGCGATGAACCGCACAATAGTTTTTCCTTCTTTTAAAGGTAAGTGACAAGAAATAAATTAATTTCTGATGCTAAACTGATGCATTCTTTTATCAGAACTCCTGATTGAATATTTTTAAGCATAGAAATCAGATTTTTTTTTTCCTTACATTTTTATTTCTACTATCAACATTTATAAATGTATATAATAAAATATTAGATGCTAGATTTTTTTTTTTTTCAAAAGGAATAGTCAGAGGTTATTATACGAGTTTCTAGCCACCTNTACATTTTTATTTCTACTATCAACATTTATAAATGTATATAATAAAATATTAGATGCTAGATTTTTTTTTTTCAAAAGGAATAGTCAGAGGTTATTATACGTGTTTCTAGCCACCCGTAATGTATATAACAATTTAAGTATCACATTGTTAGGGTTAACTGTGTCAGAGGGGATTTGAAACCTCAACCTGAGGAAAAATTATTCCATACGGACACCGATCTCCACCGTTGATCACAACATTTTTTTTTAAATGGGGTTAAAATGAAACCCGCTGAAATACATCTTCGCTGTGATCAATGGTGGAGATCGGACACCGCATGAATTTCTGCATGTGGTGTCCGTGTGAAATAATTTTTCCAACTTGAGGGGTCTTATACTGTTGATGCCAACCAACATGTCGGNAAATGGGGTTAAAATGAAACCCGCTGAAATACATCTTCGCTGTGATCAATGGTGGAGATCGGACACCGCATGCATTTCTGCATGTGGTGTCCGTGTGAAATAATTTTTCCAACCTGAGGGGTCTTATACTGTTGATGCCAACCAACATGTCGANGATCACAAAAAAAAAAAAAATTTAAATGGGGTTAAAATGAAACCCGCTGAAATACATCTTCGCTGTGATCAACAGTGGAGATCGGACACCGCATGCATTTCTGCATGTGGTATCCGTGTGAAATAATTTTTCCAACCTGAGGGGTCTTATATTGTTGATGCCAACCAACATGTCCGGATAAGTGGCACAAATGATATATATTTAAATACATAAGAATTGTGGGTTATGTATTTAAATTTCCCCAAAAATAAAACTGTATATGCATGATCAAATATTTAAAAAATACAATAAAACAAAAAACGCAAAAGATATCAAATATCAAGGAGAGTTACCATTAAACAGCCTCCGATATTAAATGATGCATAATCAATCGGTTCTAGAAATTTATTCAATTTTGCCAATTTATACATATGCATAATAAACACACTTCACTAATTTAGAAGTACTCTAAATCTTAACTAATCTTTAATTGATAGGGTTTATCTGAAATGTTGTTGTTGTTGCGTGATCTAGATATATACCGGTTGATGTGGTATATCTATAAATCAAACAGGAGAACGATCGACGAAGCGAAAAAATAGAACGAGAAAAATTCACACCATGAAAGAACACACACAGCAAAACACACAAATTTATGTGGTTCGACAAATTGCATATGTCCATGGAGCTGCAGAGGATTTTACTACTTGAGGAATTTACACCAGTCGATCACCTCGACTTACAAGAGGAATCTCTCATTCTTCGTTGCTCTCTCTCTTCTTCTATCTCTATTCTTCTCTCTCTATATCGAGATACACCGAAGAAGACAAACTTACAAGAGAAATAAACTAAATTTTTATTCTGCCACAAATCACCAAGAAGAAGCCTAAGGAGAACAATCTTCTTCTTCTTCCTTCTTCTTCCTTCTGCCGCAAGGAACTGCTCCTTCTTGCACTTCTCTTCCTCTGCCCCGAGAAAACCTTCCTGTTGAGAAAATTAGGACGAAGTTAAGCAAGCACGACAAAAATCTAGAAGAACACAGAGAGATTTAACGAGGTTCGGCAAAGATGCCTACGTCTTCGATAGCAGAGCAGCGGCTTTTCACTAATTCAGTAAATAGAACATAATACAGAATTTAGGGATACTCCATAGGGTTACATATAAGCCTAATTTATAACCCTAGAAAGCACATAAAAAGAAAATATTGTGTATAATATGTAATTACCAAATTACCTATGTGTCACAACCCCAACCCACATAAAGAAACTCCCCTGATTTGGACAGAATCATCTGCTCTGCTTCGCTCCTGATTTAGCACTGTCCATTTATGATATATGAGCCATATCTAACAAATCTCCACCTTGGTGAATATTCAGCCCCTTATGAGAAATACGTCATGGAGTTCCTTACATACCATAAGTGGGTTGGGATACCATGCTTCTTAAGCAACTGCAGACATTCAACAAGTCCAAGCAATGGAAGAACTTGTTGATAGTAAACCTTCTCTAGCAACTGCAAACATTCAACAAGTCCAAGCAATGCAAGAACTTGTTGATAGTACCAGACTTGATCAACATAATCAGCTGCATTCTCATCAGTATGAACCTTCTGCAACAGTATCTCCCCAGAAGCAATCAATTCTCTAATCTTGTGATACCTGACATCAATGTGCTTGGTTCTCACATGGTACACTTGGTTCTTAGCCAGATAAATAGCACTTTGGTTGTCACAATGCAACTGAACTCCACCTTGTTCAACGCGCAGTTTCTTTACTAGCCCAGCAAGCCATACGGCTTCTTTAGCAGCTTCAGCAGCTGTCATGTACTCAGCTTCAGTTGTAGATAATGTCACAATAGACTGAATTATTGATTTCCAACATATAGACCCTCCACAAAGAGTAAACACATACCTAGTTGTAGATCTTCTGTCATCCAAATCACTTGCATAGTCTGAATCAACATACCCCACAACTGAAAGATCATTCGGCTGACTGTCAAAAATGATTCCATGTCCTATAGTACCCTTCAGATACTTGTCGCCTTCCAGGTTTAGTCATGTATTTGAAGACTTGACTAACAGCATGAGTCAAATCAGGAAAAGTACATATCATTGCATACATCAAGCAGCCAACTGCACTGGCATATGGAATCATTGTCATGTCTTTGATTTCTATATCTGTCTTAGGACACTGTTCTGAAGAAAACTTAAAATGATTTGCCAACGGCGTGCTTACAGGTTTTGCTTTGTTCATCTCAAACCTTTCCAGCACTTTCTCAACATAGTCTCACTGAGATAAACATAATTGCCTTGAGCCTCTCTCTTGATGAATATTCATTCCAAGAATCTTCTTCGTATTCCCAAGTTTTTCATGTCAAACTCTTGGCTTAATAAAGCTTTCAAATCACGGACATCATTCATATTCTTTGCAGCAATCAATATATCATCAACAGAAAGGGGTGTAAACGAGCCGAACACGAGCGAGCCATGCTCAGCTCGTGCTCGGCTCGTTTATATTTCGAGCTCAAAAAGTGTATTTGTGTTCGGTTCGTTTGTTTAACGAGCCGAACACGAGTTGTTCACAAACAAAGAGTCATTTTAACAACCCTAATCATGTAGCCATAAGACAATAAGAGTTTGAGCAAGATTTAAAATTTATTATTTATATTAAAACATCATTTGAATCTAATTTAACAATTTTTTATTCTGTTTTCTTAATCAATATTTTAATTGATTATAAATCTTTGTAGCCCTGTAGTCAATTATATTTTTTACTACTTTATATATATATATATATAAACTTGATGAGTAGTCTTTCGAGCCGAACACGAANGTAGTATTTCGAGCCAAAACGAGCCGAACACGAACGAACACATCTTAGTTCATGTTCGGCTCGTTAACTTATTGAACGAAATTAACGAGTCGAAAACAAGCTTCTTAACAAGCCGAACACGAGCTGTTCGCAAACAACGAGCCGTTTTGACAGCCCTATCAACAGACAGTAACAGGAAAATAATATAACCATCATCAAGGCTCTTCACATAAACACAACAATCATACTCACATCGTATATAGCCAATCTGAATCATGTAGGAGTCGAACCATTTGTACCATTGTCTTGGAGATTGTTTCAACTTATACAGTAATTTCTTTAACCTGCAAACCAAATGCTATTGTCCATGTTGAGTGAATATTTCTGGCTGCTCCATGTAAATCTACTCCTTCAGATCACCATGCAAGAAAGCAGTTTTAACATCCATCTGCTCCAAATGCAAATCCCAAATAACTACTAATGCAAGCACTACCCTGATTGAAGTATGTCTGACCACAGGAAAAAATATTTCATTATAATTTATCCTCTTCTACTGTGAAAATTCATTTGCAACCAGTCGAGCCTTGAACTTTTCCCCTTCTTTTTCGGATATTGTTGGTTTCCTTTTGTACACCCAATAGTCTTCTTTCCCTCTGGAAGCTGAACTAACTCTCATATGCAATTTTTTTGCAAAAACTCCATCTCCTCAACCATTGCACCCATCCATTTCTCTTTCTCCTTGGTGGTGATAGCTCCTTGAAAAGTAGCTGGATCATTGTTGTTGATGAGAAGTGCACAAGAGACCAAGTCTTCATAACCCAATCTACTATGAGGCTTTACATTGGTGCGCTCTATCTCTGGCTAGATTATAATTCTGCAGATCATTTGGAATATAATCACCACGTGTTGGATTTGAACTTTCACCTCTCTCAGAAGCTACTGGCTGCTGTTTAAAATCCATCTACACTGCATCTGAATTGGAACTCTTCTCTGACACCTTGTCTTGATTCTGCTATAACATAAACTGCTCATAAAAAACGGCATCTATGTTGATCATCATCTTATTTGCAATCGGATCCCAAAACTTGTATCCTTTCACACATTTCTTATAGCCCAGAAAGATGCACTTCTTGGATTTTGAAACAAGTTTTGATTTTTCATCTCCAGGTACATGCACATAAGCAGAACAACCAAAAATCTGTAAATGATCCAGTTTAACTAGATTATATGTCCATACCTCTTCTTTGACCTTGCCACCCAATGATGCTCGAGGTGATCTATTGATGAGATAGCATGTCATATTCACAGCCTCTGCCCAGAAACTCTTAGGAAGCTCTACATTCAGTCTCAAGCACATAGGCCCTTCAGTTAAGAATATGTTCATCCTTTCTGCCATATCATTCTTTTGTGTTGTTTTACGCACTGAAAAATACCTCTGAATCTCATGCTCCTCACAAAACTTCTGAAACTGCGAATCTGTGTTATTATCATATCTCAAATACTTGATCTTTCTGCCAGTTTGGTTCTCCACCTCAGCTTTCCACAGCTTAAATTTAAAGAAGACTTCGAATTTCTGCTTCAAGAAATACATTCAAACTTTCTTAGAGAAATCATCAATAAATGTAAAAAAATATTGAGATCCTCCTAATGACGATTCCCTGGTAGGGCTCCATACATCAGAATGCACATAATCAAGAATCCCTTCAGTTTTATGTCTTTCAGTCATAAAACTGACTATAGTCTGTTTTCCAAGAACACAGAACTTACAAAGATCAAGCTTGCAGCTTTTAACCCCATGCAACAGATTTTTTCTATGCAATTTTGTCATCCCATGTTCACTGAGATGACCCAGTTGCATATGTCATAGTTTTGTATTGTCATCATCAGACTCCGCAGAATGAACTTCACCTAAAACTGTACTCCCCAACAGTTTGTAGATATTGTCTGCAGTTAACTTTCCTTTCATCACTGTGAGTGCACCCTTAACAATTGTGATGGTTTCCCTATCCTCATCAGCCTTATGAATGAAACCATTTTTATGTAGATTGCCCAAAGAAATCAAATTCTTCTTCAGATCTGGAATATGTATGACATCACATAATGTTCTAACTGTGTCATCATACATCTGAATTCTGACATCTCCAATATCAACAATATTGCAGCATATATCATCACTCAAATAGACTGATCCAGAATTAGTTAACATGTATGAAGTAAATCACTCTCTGTTAGGTGTTATGTGATAAGAACACCCTGAATCAAGAATTCATGCATTCGTGAACTGAGTTGATGAAACTGAAAGCACATCACTATCACTGTAATTTGAATTGTCACTTTGCACCAAATTTACAGACTTCGATGATATATCACATTTCTCCTCAGTTTGCTTCTTGAGCTTTGGACAATCTCTCTTCATATGACATAGCTCCTTACACCTGTAGCAATGAATTGTCTTTTTGCCTCTAGACATTGATCTTGAATTTTGCCTTCCACAACCTTGCTTCTCTTTTTTCCTTCCACGATTCTCCTTACCCTCAACATATAAGCTGTCGTCGTGAGAGCTTTCCCCTGCATTCTGCTTCTGCTGGTATTAAGCCAACAATGGTGCAGTAATCTCATCAAATTTGATAGTTTTTTTTCTCTCATATGTTAGAGTAGTCTCTAGGTGTTCATAGAAAGAAGACAATGAACACAACAAAGTCATCGTTTGATCTTCATCCTCAATATTCACTTCAAGCCGTGACAAAAACAAGATTATTTGATTGAAGTCATTAACATGTTACGCCAGATCAGAACCTTATTGCATCTTCAGCCCATATAGCTTTTGTTTCAGATACAACTTGTTCGTCAGAGATTTGGCCATAAACTGGTATTCTAATTTCTTCTATATCTCCCCTGGAGATTTCAGATTCATCACGTGATACATAACTTCATCTGCCAGACATAAACGTATAGTTGTAACCGCTCATTGTTATAATTCTTCCCAATTTTCATTTTCCATAACATATGGTTTCGTTGTCCTCAGGGCCTTCAAGATTCTCAGTTGCGCCAACAGATCTTTTACTCTTGTTTGCCACGATCCGAAGTTACAAGTTCAATCGAACTTCATCATCTAAAATTTCACACCAGAAAATGTCATTTGAAAATTGATCATGCAACAAAAACTTCCTTATTTCTTGTTTCTTATAATAGCTCCGTAGCGCCGCAAAATTTGACAAATCTTCCAAATTTCCTTCTCCACAAATAAAAGTAATAAAACTAAAATTTTTGTTTGCCTCTTCGCCCCCCTGCAAAAGAAATAAAAAATTCTTCTGTATCGAATGTTATTCCGGCAATTACGCCTCTGACTGCGATCCCGCAAAAGAAAGGAGTCGAAGATTTTCCGCCTCCAATTCCCCTGCAATATTTTCGGAACGTAAATTCGTAACCTTCGTCGACCCTTCTTCCTTGAATCGGAACCCAGAAAGGAAAAAAAAAACCAATCGGAGCCTTCTTCCTTCCCTGAAATCGGAACCCAGGAAGAGAAAATTATTTAAGGAAATACCAATCAGGGAACCCTTCCAATTTTCCGAGAAGCTGAAAGCCTTCCTGCTGCAAGCCGCCAACCCTTCGATCCCGCGATTCTCGACTCTGGTAGCTAACTCCTCTCCCGATCTCCCGCAGAAGCTTCTCGTTCGTAATTGTTGCCGCAAACCTCCTCTGCGCGCATGATCTGTTCAGCCGAAGAAGTCTGCGCCGCCAGCCGTCCAACTCCTCTGCCGTACTCAGAAATTTTCCTGCGCTAGAATCGCCCTGATACTACTTGTGTGAAAAATTAAGGCCAAGAAAAACAGGAATCAACACAAATTCAGAAGAACACAAAGAGTTTTAATGAGATTTAACAAAGATGTCTATATCTTCGGGACCAAAACGGCGATTTTTCACTAATTCAGTAAAGAGAACAGAATACAAAATTTAGGGATAGTCCATAGGGTTACATACAAGCCTAATTTATAACACTAGAAAGAATATAAAAAGGAAACCTTGGATATAATATGTAATTACAAAATTACTCTTATACCACAACTCCAACCCACATAAAGAAACTCTCCTGATTTGAACAAAACCTTTCGCTCTTCTCCGCTCCTGATTTAGCACTGTCCATTTATGGTATATGAGTCATATCTAACACTTACTCTATCCCGAGGAAATCGAAAAAGAACTCAAAAAGTGACATCTAAACCTAAGAAGAGTCGTTCGAAGAGATGCTTCACTTCTCAAAAAAGGAAGGGGAGAGTGGTTATTTATGAAGAAGTGTGACTCTCCAAAGCAAAGTAACTGTCCAAACATAATGGACCGGACTCCACTGTCTCTAACATAAAAGATATTTAATGCATGGGATCATTAGAAATCCTTTAATTCCCCTATATTTTCCTCTAGTTACTGCCCATCTCAACAATTAAGCCCCGTTATAAGACACAATATTTTGTTCAGATGCACGTCCGGCCGCCACATCCTCATTGGCAACCGACGTTACGGTCAGTGATTAGCAATCCGGAGAGAATAGTTTTCTCCGTTTGTAGAATGAGGCTCTGCTCTATTACATTGTAGTGAGTGTCAACAGCATCCTTCACCCTTATTTGGTGCATCCCCATCTTTGTTAGTTATATCGACGGAACAGACATACAATAAGCCATCCAGATAAAGATTAAAAAAAACAATTTTCAAATGTACATTTTCCCTTATGTTTCAAGAGCCAAACTAACAGAAATTCTACCACCAGAAAACGCTATTTCACAACTCATTCCTGACAGCAATTTCAACATGTAAGAAACTATAATCCTAATTATCATACAAATGAACCATAACCAGCACCTCTACAGCTACATAAAACAAAAAGGAGATTTCTAACAACTCTTTTCATAATTTCCTTAGGCTATCCACCCTATCAATAACATCCAATGCTTTAATACGATTTATATCAAAATCAATAACAGGCAATGACATCTTTCTGGATTCATTCTTGCTCATCCTTACCGGTGTGTTGCAGCTGCTTCTGGAGAGTCTGCTGAACTTGTGCCTCTTTGGCCTGCCAAGATCAAAATCTTGGCTTTTACTTATTCTGGGAGATCTTCTAGGCACCTCTACTTGTCTCAGGATCTCTTGCTCTTCTTGCGTGATGAGCGATGGTGTCGGTGCGGACGAATTGGCGGAATTTGATTTGGTTGAAAGAGGAGGATAAGTGGAATTCTGAGAAGTGAGAATCGAAGTTTTGATCGGCGAANAGATTTCTAACAACTCTTTTCATAATTTCCTTAGGCTATCCACCCTATCAATAACATCCAATGCTTTAATACGATTTATATCAAAATCAATAACAGGCAATGACATCTTTCTGGATTCATTCTTGCTCATCCTTACTGGTGTGTTGCAGCTGCTTCTGGAGAGTCTGCTGAACTTGTGCCTCTTTGGCCTGCCAAGATCAAAATCTTGGCTTTTACTTATTCTGGGAGATCTTCTAGGCACCTCTACTTGTCTCAGGATCTCTTGCTCTTCTTGCGTGATGAGCGATGGCGTCGGTGCGGACGAATTGGCGGAATTTGATTTGGTTGAAAGAGGAGGAGAAGCGGAATTCTGAGAAGTGAGAATCGAAGTTTTGATCGGCGAACGAGAACAGAACTTGTTCTTTCCTCGTCTTGAAAGGTTAATGAAATGGTGGAGGCGCACGATCAAGTCGAGTATGTAGGCATCGGTGCTGTCTTTGTCTGCATGGTAGAATGTCTCAACTCTGAGCATGGTGGTGTGGCCTGCTGGCTTATGAGTTACATCCGCACTAAAAGAAATAGTGAGGAATTCAATTCCTTGTTTATGTAAATAAGAATAAAAAGATAGTAAGAATGAAGTTTGAATGGAGAAACTGACCCTGTGCTTGCCCATTCTCCAACCCAACCAAAACCATGGTGCGCTCTATGATGTCATTGCAATAAGAAATGGGTCAGAAAATTAAATATTTTGAATGTTTTAAGATTCTTTTTATTGTTGAAAAAATTAAAAGACAAGTGCAACCAAATAAGTACTAACTTTAACAGAATTCATTAGAATGAAGATATTACTTCTTTTAAGATGAGTCTAATAAAAATATAGAGCTGATAACACAATTATGTATGGAAAGAGTAAGAGCTCTTTTTTTTAAAAAAAAAGGAATGGCTTGAGGCTATTATACGAGCCTTGGCCATCCCTGACACGCCTAACAATTCGAGTACCACACCCTCCACCGGGGGGAATCGAACCCCAGACCAGAGAGGACTTACAACCGACAAGCAGATGCCCGAGCAACTGATCTAAGTAGGAAGAGCTTGACATGCAATCCATGCATAATTTGTTTTCGGTCCAGAGGAGGAAATGAGGCTTTTGAGATGAAAATTAAGGGGAGGGAGGATAAGAGTAAATTGCCTTACTTTGTGGTGTTATTAGCAATTGGGACAAGCCATTGCAATGTTTTCTCCATTTCAGCCTTGATTTGAGGAATGGTCAGCTGCGATGAAGCGGTATGAACGAACACATGTAATGAGAAATTTTTATAACCTTTACTTCTAATATCTCTTTTAAGGAT
>JXCR01112452.1:0-27945 GCA_002079205.1 Phalaenopsis hybrid cultivar | reverse complement strand
ATATTGATGACTAGTATTTTTAAAAAATTTAATTGACTACAAGGCTACAAATATTTATTATCAATTAAAAGTATTAATTAAGAAATATAATAAAAAGTATTAAATTAGATTAATAATAACAATAATTTTTAAATATTGTCCTAACCCTTAACATCTTATAATTACGTGATTAGGGTTGTCAAAACGACTTTTTGTTCGTGAACAGCTCGTGTTCGGCACGCTAAGAAAACGAGCCGAACACGAACATACTTTTAGAGCTCGAAATATAACCATTTTCAATTCAACATTACTTATGTTGAGACTCTTTGAGGTAACGTTCTAAACAATAGATACCATTATGAGTGCAAGATATTTGGATAAAACAAAAGATAATAATTCAATTAAATTTATCAAGATATTTTGATTCAATCATGAAGGTATTGATTTAATAATTAGTTGCGGTTGACTTTTTTAATTAGTGATTCATTTTTTATTTTAGAAAAAATCGATTAAACTATCAATCAAATTGTACCTCAAGTATTAAATTAATAAAAACTATAAATTATAAATAAATAAGTGATATTAATGGTATGTTTAAGACAAATATAGTTATTTGAAGAAGCAGTTGTGAAGTTATTGTAGGAGAAACAGTTGTTAAAAAAGTTACAGTGGTTATTACTATTTATATTTTGGGTCAAAAAGTCAGAACGTAACTTTATAGCGGTCATCACACTTAGGGTCTGTCTGGGGTAGCTGCAACTGTTTGAAGAAGCAACCGTGAAGACGCTCTATTACAAATTTATTTGACTTTAAAAAATTCAGATCGGAATTTTCTGACCTCCGCCACACTTTAACAACTCGGCTTTAAAAAACAAATTTTTACAACAGAAATTTCTAGAAAACAGCAAGAAAGCAATTCTCGTAGTCGCAAAAGCAAAGTATGCAAAAACCCGTCCCAAACCGACCATTGGTCTGGTCTGATTGTTCACCAATAACTTTTTAAAAATGCAGTCAAAACACAATTTTGCCAAACAAAAAAAAAAATTACGATGTCCCACCACACCGCTGCCCCAAACGAGCCCATAGATTGATATAAGGGCCTGTTTGGGGCAGCTTATAGCTGTACTGTTTGGTTCGCGTGTTTCACCAACTTATCCAAAATTACGTTTGAGTTTTTATACTAAACGAAGGTCTTGGGTCAACCCCTGCGGTCGGCCCGCGGGCCGCGTTTAAGAATAAGCAGGTTATCCAAAAAAGCATAAGCTGTCCCAAACAGTTTTAGTGTAAGAAGCTTTTGATATAGCCTTTTTAATCAGCTAATCTATCCAATCGTGACTACAGAAATTCAGCATAAGCAAGAGTTCGTCAACCAACGCCCACCACAGTCGCTGTCCGCCGTAACCCTTCTGCTGCTAGCTTGCATTTTTGGGCCAACGACTTCGTTGAAGAAATGTGAACGTTTGAAATTCAAATATATTCCAAAACTTTATATACATTTAAATTATTAACACGTATTAAGGAAACAACATGCTTCCTATTTTGAATATGTAAAAATTACTTATAATATTTCTAGCTTTGCTTATTAAGAGAGGTCAATTTAGTTGTAGATGGTCTAATTTATGCCTTAATAGTCTAATATTATCAAAGGTAGGGTCATTTATAAAATCATCTCATGTAATTCTTTATTTGTTTTTTCCTTGATGAATTTTTAATAGCTTTATGAATGCGTTATATGATGGCTTCTTGCAAGTTAACATGTAAATGTTAATAATGCCCCCGTTTCATTGAGATTCAAGTTACCTGATGTAAAGTTATATGATGGTTCTTTTAACCTTAATGAGTGTGTTAGTCACGATACGACCATCATGCACATGAAACATTGCTCTATTAAGGTCTTATATAAGGTATTTTAGGGTACTCTTAAGGGATAACTAGCTTTTGATTCTACAACCTCTCATATGAAACTATCAACGCATTTATTGAACTTGCCAAGACTTTCATAAAGCTATATATTGCATATGAAAGCATCATAAAATACTCCCACTTCTCTATAATTCATTGAAAAAAATGAGCCTAGCAACATGGGATTGAGGGAGGAGTTTAGAAACTTAAAAGGCTTTAATATTAGTCATTACCTCCCTTGCTTCTTGTAAGTTCCTATGATATTAGCCTAACATAGATTTCTACAGAGAAACTTAAAGGGCTTTAAATGGTCAAAAAGTGAGGGAGGAGTTTAGAAGACCACCGACACGAGGTCGAGGTTATTCTCTGTCTCACAGAGCTCTTTCGTGCATGGACAAAAGGATTTGAAGGCTAGTATTACCTCTCCTTTAAGCTTCTCACCAAAGTTTTTAGCATAAAGTTTATAAGAGAATGGATAAAGAAGGAAGAAGTTTCTCTCAAAAAGCTCTTACACTCCAAAAGAAAGAGGAATGAGTTGTTGTGATGTAAGAGTGAGAATAGGAAGAAGAGATAGATAGGAGGAAAAAAAAATTATTCTCTAAGATTTTTTTCAAATTTCATTAGCTTTTTTTACTCCAAAAATTGTTCTCCTCCCCATCAAAGACAACCCAAAATAAACTCCTAAGTCTCTCCCATATTTCCTCCAAACATTCACAAATAGTTCTTTAAATTCACTTGTGACCAATCCTATTACTTCGCTTGGAGGTGGGGGATCACTCACCATTTCAATTGGACCATTTTTTACTTATTTTTTTACTAAAAGTGGATTGAAATGATTAAAAAATGTAAAAAAGTAGCTCAAACTAGAAAATAGCTCAAATTGGGTCTAGGCACACATGTATGTACATACATATATGCACATGTATGCATAGTCGCGAATGTGGGCGAACTTGGAAAGCACATGCATGTTTGTGTGACTTTGTGGGAGTAAGCGCACGCTCAAGGTGTAAACTAATTGAGTTGATGCACCCTTGGCTTGAGCTTGAGTTTGGCAGGCTCACGAGCTGCTTGTTCCTTATGAAAGGGAGAAAATAGTATTAAATTAAGCTAAGTGTTACAACAAAATGATTATTAAAATGAGCAATTACGGGACAGATAATAAGAAATTATTTGATATAAAATATAAATTATTATTAATATTAATTTTTTGCTGACAATTTAAATATAAAGTTTTGAATTTATTTTAAGTATACTTTATATTAAAATTTTCATAAACAAGTCGAGTCAAGACTGGTTTGAGTTGGCTTTTTAGCTCATTGAGCTCAGCATGCAAGCCACTTATCAAGTTGAGTCTGAGCCAACTCACAAGTCGGCTTGGTTTTCTTACCGTACGTTAGTGCACTCACGTGTCGTATGGGCGAGTGCTGGGAGCACCAACGAGCGTGCGAGAAGCAACCTATACACATGGTGTGTGGGCAAGTTCAAGCGAGTATGTGTGTGCATAAGTGCAAGCGAGGCGAGTTCAATGCATATTGATGCGAGGAGGGTGAGTGCATATATGTACGTGTGGCCGAGTTTGTATGAGTACCCGCGTGTACGTGGGCGTACTAATAAACACTTTTGCACGTGTGTATGCATGTTCATGTGAGTACACGGGGAAATGTGCAGGTGAGTTCGCGCATGCATGTTTACGCGCGAGTAAGTTCCAATGAATATGCTCCAGCACTTGTTTGCAAGCGAGTTTACGTGAGTGTATGCACCAACATGCTAGTGAACACATGTGTGTGCCAGCATAGGTGTGATTGTGCGGGCCAACATACGTGCTAGTAGCATGCGCTGGCGGCACGATTTTCTTTTAACATGTGGGATTCCTTAAAGATATTTTGAATCTCGTGAATCACATAAAAGTGGAATATGATCCAAAATATTTAAGTAGACAGCACCTCATACAAGCAAAATGAAGCCAACAGTCCATGTGTACAATAGCCATGAATTGCTTTTCCAAATGCAGTCGCAAGCTCCCTTGGCCTAATTTCACTAATTCCTTCATATATGGGACAATTTCCTCCTTCCATAACTAAAACTGGCTTCAGAATTTAGCTCCTAAAATTAGTAGCATGTGCGAAATCACTTTTCATGCCTGCTTTCCTTTGAATTATATATATATATATATATATATTCACTGTGTCTACTCAGATGAGTTGTTCGGACATCTGCTTGTCAGTTGTAAGTCTCCTCTGGTCTGGGGTTCGACTCCCCCTAAGTGTAGAGTATGGTACACAAATTTTTAGGCGCGTGAAGGATGGTCGGAGCTCGTATAATAGCATTCGACCATTCATTTTTTAATATATATATATAATAAAAGACAGGATTTATGGAGTTTTACATACCAAAAATAAAAACAAATGGCAAGAGGATGAGATTTCTTTTTTAAAGGAATGCACCAACCATCTTCATTTATTCATTTTATCCTTCAACTTCATTAAATGGCTAGCCTATAGTTTTTTCTTTAAAAAAAATTAAATTTTTAAATCAATAATTTCAATTTTCAAATTTAAACTCGATGTGTGCAAGAAAAATCGTGGCGGTAGAGTAATGAATTATCGTCTTAGTGTTGCACGAGGATTCAACATGCACTCCGATGAAAGTGAAACAACCAGTGATGACACCAGAAGTTTTTACGTGGAAAATCCGTAAAGAGAAAAAACTACGGGGTCTGACCAAGTTATAAAAATTCACTATATGTTGATGATTACAACGACCCTTGTCCCACAGACGGGAACATGTTACTAGATTTTCAGATTGCAGCGTCGTCTGATGGTGTCTGGTCAACGGTGGTCGGAGATGATCGACGGTGGATGACGGTCAGCGGTGATCGATGGTGATCGATGATGGTCGGCGGTGGTCGCCGACGATCGGTGGTGGTCAACGGATGTCAGCTGTGGTCAACAAATGTCAGCGGTGGTTGACATCAGTCGATGACGGAGACCACAGAGGTCGGCGGTAATCGACGGTGGCCGGCGACGGTCGCCGATGATCGGTGGTGGTCGACGATGTCATAGATGATTTTGGACTTGAGTTCTTTCTCAAAGTTTTAAGTTTTTTCTCAAGTCTCCCCCTCATGTGATGGATGAGGCTCTGTTTATAATGTTATGAGTGCAATTAATGCAGGAATGTGAACAATTTTGATCGGACGGTCTAATGATATCGAATTATAATGTGATGGAAGATTTTCATACTCAATAGGACAAACCTAATGATATCGAATTTCCCTCTATCGGATGACGTTTGATGAACAATTGAGTGTCTTAACGATGTTGGAATTGGGCAATTTTGGGCTCGTTGGATACGTCTTGTCGAGACGCTCGATTCCAATATGAACTCGCTGAATTTGACATTCATTTGATCTTTCAAATGTGTCTGAAAATCTTCCAAGAATGATTTAATAATTTGATTTAGGCTTGATTTGACTCGGATTTAACTAAATTTGATATCATTAGGTTTGTCCCATCGAGTCGGTCAGTTTGATTATAACTTTGTTGAAATCGGAGCTCTAAATGACTTTTTATCAATATTTGAATATTTATTGCTCAAAATATAGTCTCGAGATTCGTGCCAGATGATGAAAATTTGTTCGTAGCATATCAAAATTAAAAAATAATTTTAAAAAATTTAAATACACTGATAGCACCTAATTCTTATGCATTTACCTATCTCACGCCCAAACTTTCATTTTTACAAAATTAGCACACTCCCTATGGATGAAAATGTAAATTTCACTATTAAACAGTGGTGAAAGGATAAGCTTTATTTTTTTCTTTTTTTCATTGGGCTATTGAAATAGGCCTTAGTTAGGCTCTTGCATAAGAATTTTCTTGGGCCTTTGTGATGAATCTTCTTATTTATGATCTTTGCTTAGCTCCTATAGCTCAAACTTTTATTTTGACCATATATTTTTACATGTTGGCAAAAATATAAAATTGTTAAAAGGCCACCATAACAAAATAAATTGAAAAATAATCACATAAAAAAAATAAAAAGGCCATGTTATGAACATGTATACATATAACTATGCAAAAAAATTACATCTTTCATTAATAAAAAAAAAGTTGCCTTATTTGTAAGCCTCAATATTGTAAAGAGAAATTCACATACATACCCCACAATTCTTATGCATTTACATATTTAACAATTATATTTTGATGTTTATATGTATGACACTTTGGCCCATAAAACTATGCCTCCATAGTGCATTTCACTTTTAGATTTTTAATTTGTTAATAATTCAAATGTTACACATGTAAATATAAATATTAAAGTGTTACATGTGAATCCATAAAAATTGTGGTATTTAACCTTTAAAATTTAATAATAGTAAAATTTTTAATGCTATGTTAAAATATTTATAGGACACAATGGAGAAAAATGATTCGTGTAGCTAACCACACGTAGTGTGATTAAGGCTTGTTGTTGTTGTTGTTACGTTTAAATATTTGAATGTTATACATGCAAATATAAATATTAAAGTGTTAGATATGCAAATAACCCATAATTATGTATGAATGGTGAAAGTTAATAAACTTGATTCTTCATTCAAACAAGGGGGTATTTTGAAATAAAAAGAATCAAACTGATGCTCATGAGAAGAAGCAAATAGGTTGAAATATGTAAAAAATTAAATTTTTAATTGAATAAATGTAAAACACCCTGAGAAAATTGAAAGGCAAATCAATTATACAAGATGAACTTAGAACAACGCTTGGATTAAGCAAAACCATACCTTGGGTGTTACAGTTCTCATAAGACTGAAAGAATAGAACTGCAACCAGAAACAGATGAACAACACAAAACCAAGCTGACAATTACATTCTACAATACAATACAAGCCATTCCCTAAACCAGAAGCAAAAGTCACCATCAATGGTCTGTTAGCAGCTGCTTCACATAACAACTAAAAGACAAAAAAGCTGTACAAAACGCATACATTGATGAACGATGAGATGCAGCCATGTTTTTAGTAAGCTGAGGTCAAGAGTACCTTCTGCAAAAGCTTGCTTTTGGGAGAAGAAAGGCTTTCATTTCAATGCCAAAGCAATCCAGTCAACAAAATTACAGAAAGGCATTTCACAAGCTAAGTAGGCATGAAGGAAGACATGGCTCTCCTGAAATCTAGAGATTTCAAGGCGGAATCAGGGAAGGGACTGCCATCTGGAACCCACAAACCACCCTTTCCGGGAAGAAGAATTTGCTGGTTTCTGGATCCTGCATTTGTGCCCTTCTCAGTAGTCTCTTCTTTCTTTCTTTTCACAAAAGAAAAGAATTCTGCAACTTGCCGAGCATACCTTCAGAGAAAGTTAAAAGTTGCATCAGAGGACAATGGCTGCTATGGAAGCTCTCATTAGGGAGCATTCGATGGAGGATTTATAAGAAGAGTGCAGATACACTATGAGAAAACAGAAAACACAGATACACTATGAGAAAACAGAAAACAAGGAATTCAATGACAGGATAACTATAAAAGTTAATATTAGCCTTACAATTTAGCATCAGCAGCAGGTCAAAATTAACTTTTTGCTGCTGTCAGCTTGGTTCCTCATCCTCAGCTTGCTTTTCAGCACAGGTATCATATTTCTTATCAACAGCATGTGCAATGTTTAAGTCTCACATAACAAAATCTATTACAATTTATCATTTTTAGCAGATCTGATTACTGTATGTCATATTTATGAAGACTTGAGAAAATTTAAGACTGCACCTGTGATCTATCCTCATTTTGGTTATTTCAATGTTCTGTAATTTCGTCATTATTGTGTCATTACAAAGATTAAACTCTCTAAATTGTTTTTCCGTGGTAAATATGATATAACTTGATAGTACTGATATTCAGAGTGATGGATTAGGAAACTTTCATGGTTATTACACAAGACTAGGAACTGCTGCTAAATTCAGTTTATTCAAATTTTAATATGACATGCTTTATATCAGAGCAAGGCTTTACTTGATAGCCATCAATCTTAAATATAAAACAGCTAAATTCAATAGTTTGTATGGTATAACATTATAACTAAAATGTTTTATAAAACCAGACTAGACGTACGTGCCATACTTATCAAGATTTTGTTGCCATCCAATGTAATATTATTTCAAACAGCCATGTCACGCCACCACACTCTATCCGGAATACACTGAAATCTAAGCAAAATATATCCAAGAATAATGGCAAGTGATACAATTGGAAGGTGAAAAAACCTAATTAAACGGAGAAACTAAAACAAGTTGAAAGCAACCAGAAAAGAAGAAAACCAGTATTTATCAAAACTAAGTCAAAATTGAGAACGTTCAATAGGAACTCACTGTCTTTTAGCTTCAATATCTCGACTGAAATCTATAGTAGGCTCACAATCCAGTACAAGAGCAGGAACCTGATCATAAACAGAAAAGAAGATTCAAGCCCTACAGAAATATTACAGATTTCCAGAACATCGAGTGAACAATACCTTCTGAATACTAGAGTGCATATGATCTCCCTCTAAGTAGAATACACGATCTTTAATATCTGGATGCAATGAGTTGTCAAAGTGTGAAGGCAATTGACTAACAGACAATACCCCAAGGTTTCCACTTTGGAAGGGGAAGAGCCAGCTTTCATGTTTTTCATGCAGGTCCCTTAAATAGTCCAATGTCACACCACCCTCCTCTTCCCTCTTTCGCAGCATCATTCTTTTGTGGCAAGTATCAGGGCTAGCTCTCAAATAAATGAAACCATCAGGGATAAGTCCTGGCAGGCATGACACAACAGGATCAAACCATGAATCATAGATGCTTATCTCCATCTCATTCATCCAGTTTGCTTCATGAACAGAACGAACAAATACCTGCCAATACAGAGCAAGCTTGAAAGCTCAAAAGGCATTTTAACTATGTAAGCATACTGACACTAATGATGCAGGAAAGAAAAAAACGAGGAAAAAAGACATCAGGCCAAAGAATACACCATTCTATCACTGAAAACACTTCTTTCCATTAGCCTTAATGGCTTGATACCGCCAGAAGATTCTCGTTCTTGCATGACCCTAGTTACAAACACATAATTCTGGAAAGTATATGCATATCTCTTTGGCTCAGAATAAAAAGCATCAAGAATATTGAAGTGATCAGGACCAACATCCTGCCATTTAGAGATGGGTTCTGGCACTATCTCAACAAGATCCCGCAGTTCAATTGTTTCATTAGCAATTCTTTGAAGAAAAGTTGTCTTTCCAACACTGATGTTTCCCTCGACACAAAATGTTAGTCTTTTCTTCTGTGAAAGTTTCACCTCTGTGTTTACATCCACTTGTTGTAACTCTTCATCGACACTGTCTTTTATGAAAGATGTTATACTTTCTGCATGATTTTTGTGAATGATCCCAACAGAGTTCCGTAGGAATTCAACCATTTCATGGCTGGCTTTGCCATAATACTGCAGGCATCAAAAAAGAAAATCAAGGTTCTAAAGTCATGAATTTGTAATCAACTATGTCATAAATTTAGAGCAAAAAAGACCAGAAATTGATTTCATCACCATGAACAATTTCTTATAAATACTTAATAATTTAGTGGCATCATCCAAAAAGCATTCTTTTATGGAATCATACAAAATATATCCTTTAGGCCAAACAAATTGCGCTATATAGGCATACATGAGCCGAAGCAAAGTTGGCTATTCATAGTTGGTTATGATATTTAAGTTTCTAAAGAGAATATATTGTCTTAGAAAAATGCTAATGCGTCACTTATAAAATAGCAATACAGAATACAACAAACTACAAGATTCTCTCATCCTACTCTTGTTTATTTCCTCGCTTTATTATTTTTTCCTTCAATATTCTAATCCTGGTATCAAAACATAAAAACTGTAGCTTCGAAAAAAGAAATATATAGAATATTTAAAAAAAAATACTTGGCTGCCACCTTAAACCAGTAATATTCAATAGGACACCTCAAAAAGAAGCAAAATCCAAATTTTCATTCTTAAGACATCTAGTTCCAGACATCCAGCATCATGCAAATACATAATTATGAACTCCACTGTCTACATTCTAAAGCATTTAACCAAAGCAAATACATTATTGTGAAGTCCACTGTCTCCACTCTTAAGCATTTAACTAAAGAAAAAAAAAGACTTATGAAGCCTACTGTCTCCACACTTACACGTTAAACTAATAACTCATAACAGATTGCAATTCTACATAGGACTCGTTACACCTTATTTCTTGTAAAAACCAATGGTACATCAAAGACAAGCTTGTCATAATACCAGCTGTATAGCTAGGATGGTGGATCCATTAACAAATAAAGCAGGCACATTGACTAACTTAGCAGTCAATTAAGCATCACTATAATGTCAGCTAAAATGCAAAATCAAGCGACCAAAAACAACTATTTAAAACAAAGGAAGAGACAAAAAGTTCACACCTTGTCTTTATAAAACTGTTTCAGTTCATCAATAGCACGAAACCCCTTATCCACTAGCTTCCTCAAGTTTCTTGGACCAACCCCCGGGATGCTTAGGAGGTCAAAGCTAGCACCCGGTATGTCTCCGGAGCTCTCACTCCTCTGTCTCCTCTGCTGCTGTGCAGTTCTGCTACTCCTTTCATCTGACTGTTCACTAATTTCCTCTGCACACTTCCAATCCTTCTCACCTTCTTCAGTGCTCCCTCTCTTCTCGCGACCCCTGAAACCCTCAGAATACCTAAATCTCCTTNGGGATGTGATGAGTTGAGAATCAGTGTAGATAATCAAGTTTCATACTTCACAGTCAATGACAAGTTTTAATCCGGCACAAGCGCTTCATATTCGACAACATTATTAGTGGTTGGATATTTCAAGCAAAGTTTGTACTCCAAATTGTCTTTCTTTGGGGAGATGAGTAGTATTCCTGCACCAGCTCCTGAGTTTCTGGATGCTCCGTCTACGTATAATGTCCACTGAGGTGGCAGTGGAAGAGAAGATAGTGGTTCATCAGAGGTAGGCACTATACATTCTAAGGTCATATGTCACCATAAAGTTGGCCAACACCTATGATTTGATGTTTGGTTGTGGTAAATAGTGGATGTCAAATTCTTCTAATTCTACTGACCATTTAACTAATCTTCTGATGCTTCTGGTTTTTGTAGGATAGTCTTCAAAGGGAGTTGTGTGTAGACGCAGATAGTGTGAGCCTGGAAGTATGAACGAAGTCTCCTTGCTGAGAATACCAAAGCTAGCGCAGTCTTGTCCGACATTAGATAGTGACTTTTTGTATCAGAGAGAATCTTGCTAATGTAGTATATTGGTTTCTCGACTGAGTTTTCCATTCTGACGAGCACAAAGCTTATTGCTTGAGGTGAAATAGCCAAATAGATATATAACATCTCTCCTTGAACGGGCTTTAAGAGGAGGGGAAGTGAAGCCAAATATGTATCGAGTTGCTCAAAAGCAATTTGACAGTCATATGTCCATTGAAAACCAGTGTTCCGAGCACCTCTAAGTATCTTGAAGAATGACAAATACTTATCTCCAGAAAGAGCTAAGAAACGAGATAGAGCGGTTGTACGACCATTCAAGTGTTGCACCTCCTTGATGTTCTTTGGGGGCACCATATTTTTAAGTGCCTTGATTTTTTCTAGGTTTGCCTCAATTTTACGATGGGTAACCATGAATCCTAGAAACTTTCCTGATGTGACTCCAAAAGCACATTTAGCCTGGTTAAATCGTAGATCGTATTGACTAAGGAGTTGAAAACACTCCTCAAGATGAGAAATGTGTTGAGATGCTTACAAATTTTTAACTAACATGTCATCAACATAAACCTCTATTGTACGCCCGAGAAGGTTTTTGAAGACCTTGTTCATGAGTCGTTGATAAGTTGCACCAGCATTTTTTAACATGAATGACATAACCTGATAACAGTATAAGCTCTTATCTGTTTGAAAAGAGGTGGCATCCTCATCCATTGGGTTCAAATTTATTTGATTGTACCCTGAGTATGCATCCATAAAGCTAAACATCTGATGTCTGGAAGTGGCATCAACAAGTTGATCTATGTGTGGGAGGGGAAAGCTATCTTTCGGACATGTTTTATTGAGATTTGTATAGTCGACACACATTCTCCATGAACCACTAGTTTTTTTCACCATGACGACATTGGCTAGCCATGTAGGGTGGTGCACTTCCCGGATGAACTTTGCTTCGAGAAGCTTGTTGACTTCTTGTTCAATAGCTTATAAGCGATCTAGGGTAAAATTGCGCTTCTTCTGGATGACCGGTTTAAAGGTCGGGTCTACCTTTAAAGAGTGCATGATTATTTATGTGTCAACTTCAGACATGTCGCCTGGAGTCCATGCAAAAATACATTGGTTCCTTTGGAGAAGATCTACATACTCCGACCCTTGCTCATCAGAGAGTAGGGAACCAAGCTGCACTGTTCTCGAGGGATGTTTGTCAGAGAGTGGGATTTGAACTAAGTCTTTCACGGGAGAAGCCCGTTGAGATACATCTTTATCTCGAAGATCAAAGTTCTCAATGCTAAGTGTCATTGACGGGTGTGGATGAGCTTGTCTAAGGCAGCATGATTGTGTTGTTTGTTGATCACTTTGCACAACGACGATCTCTGCTGGGGTTAGAAACTTGATCTTCAAGTGTGTTACAGAAGTCACGATGCCAAAGATTGATTGCAGTGTTCTTCCGAAGATGGCATTATATGCTGATTCTGATTTGACAACGATGAACTGGACTAAGTGGGTTATCTGTCGAGAAAAACCTCTCAAGACAATAGAGAAATTTATTGTTCCCTTGACCCTCACTGTTTGATTATCAAAACCATATAATGGTCTGGATGCAGATTGAAGTCTTTCTCTTGTCAATCCCAAACTGAGGAAAGTTGAATAGAACAAGACATCGACAGAGCTGCCATTGTCGATCAGGATCCTCTTTATGTTATAGCAGGGCTCGCCAATTCTTGCGCTAATGACGAGAGGATCTTAGTGGGGGACTCGAACCCCTTCCAAATCGGAATCATCAAAAGTGATAGGCACGATGCGCAATTTCTTCTGCATTGGTTCATCAGGTATAGTGATAAGGACTTGATCAATCAGCAATGAGCCTCCAGCAATTTTTTGAATTTTGCCTACGACTGGGTGACCCCCATGTTGTTGCCTTGGTGTAGGTTGCCCCCCCAGTAGGAGCATTATCGGTACCAGCTGGTTTGTTTTGTATGAATCTACCAAGATATCCCTACTTAATTAACCTTTCAATCTCTTCCTTGAGCTGCTTATACGCTTCAGTGGAGCGGCCACGACTTCGATGAAAATGACAGTGTTGTTCTTGATTCACTGAGTTAGGTTTTAGGGAGTGAGGCCACTTAACGGCTTGCTCATCTTTGATAGTCATTAAGACGTTAGCACGTGATGTGTTGAGTGTATACTCTTTCTTAGTTCGATGCTCACTTTGCTGACCTGCAGGTTGAGAAAAGAGGTCGTGATTCTTTTGTTGTTCGAACTTTCTCTGTTGTGAAAATTGATTATTATCTCCAGTGTTATTCTTGTGCTTTCCTCCAAATTTCTCAAACTGATTTTTATGTGTATTGATGGCCTCATCCGCAATGATTTGGATCTCAACACGGTAGACAAGGTCAGCAAAAGAACGAACTATCTCTCGCATTAGTGATGAGTAAAGAGGTCCTGGGCGGAGCCCCCCAAGGAAGACCCACCTCAGTAACTCTGGATCCACCCCCAAAATCTGACGGGCTTCAGCAGAAAACCTGCGGAAGTAGTCCTTGAGCGACTCTCCTTCATTTTGACGAATTCCCAAGAGATGGGATGAATCCTTTATGATCCTTCGATTTGTGATGAACTCCTCCGTGAATAGTTTGACAAGCTAGTTAAAGGTGTTTACAGTATCCCCTATCAAAGAGTAGAACCAGGTTCGAGCTTATCTTTTAAGAGTGGCCAGAAACACTTGACACAGAAACGCATCAGAGGCACGCTGAATGTGCATGATAGTTTGATAATGATCAATATGCTCGTAAGGGTCGGTCGTCCCTTCATATGTATCGATGTTCGGAAGCTTAAAGCCAGTTGAGATGGGGTGTTGGAAGACCACATCCGCTAAAGGAGAAGATTCATGAATGTTACGGCGAATGTAGAAGCGATCTTTTTTCTCGAGGGGGAACTTTTCCCGAACTAGGCGTCGTAGTTCGTTACGAATGACATTATTTGGAATGGCGGGAAGATGTGGCGATGTCGAGTGAGTTGCACGAGATGGATGAGTAAAACTTGTGATTTCTAGGAGTTCAGCATCACAACCTAACAGGAGATGTGTTCCTTCTTGAGGAGGCGGACCGGTACGAGTTCCTCTGAGCGGTATGTTTCTCATACGTCGCAGAGTTAATGGTTAACGAATGTCATCCAATGGTGTAGGCAGCGGCTATTGAGCCCAGCGTAGGAGCTGTAGGATCTCTAGTTGAGACTCCTCCATTCTATGCATTTGATCTTCTATTGAAGGACCCGAAACACCTTCGTTGGCAGAACAACGTCTTCTAGGGCGGGAAGATGAAGAAGCATGTCACCCTTGGCTTCGTGACTGCTCCCTAGAACGATGGGTATTGGAGCGGGATGCTCCGTTGTCACGAACATTGTGTCTGGTGGTCATGTAGTAAACCGCGTAAATACTTTAATTGTAGGATTGAAACCTTCCCACAGACGGCGTCAAACTAATGTGTGCTTGAAAATTTGCGGTGGCAGAGTAATGAATTATCGTCTTAGCGTTGCACGAGGATTCAACACACACTCTGATGAAAGTAAAACAACCAGTGATGACACCATAAGTTTTTATGTGGAAAACTCGTAAAAGAAAAAAACCACGGAGTCTGATCTAGTTATAAAAATTCACTATATGTTGATGATTACAACGACCCCTTGTCCACATACGGGAAATGATTACTAGATTTTCAGATTACTGCGTCGCCTGACGGTGTTTGGTCAACTGTGGTTGGCGATGATCGACAGTGGATGACGGTCAGTGATGATCGACGGTGGTCGATGATGGTCGGCAGTGGTCGCCGACGATCGGTGGTGGTCGACGGATGTCAGCGGTGGTCGACAGCAGTCGATGACAGTCTGCGGTGGTCGACGGAGGTCTGCGGTGATCGGCGGTAATCGACGGTGGCTGGCGGTGGTAGTCGATAATCGGTGGTGGTCGATGAAGGTCAACGATGACAGAGATGATGTTGGGCTTGAGCTCTTTCTCAAAGTCTCAAGTTTTCTCTCAAGACTCTCCCTCATGTGAGAGATAAGGCTCTATTTATAGTGTTTTGGGTGCAATTAATGCAGGAATGTGAACCATTTTGATCGGACAGTCCGGAGAACTTCCCTGGATCGGATGGCGTTTGATGGATATTTGAGTGCCTTAATAATGTTGGAATTGGGCAATCTTGGGCTCGCTGGATTTGTCTTGTCGAAACACTCAGTTTGACTATGAACTCGCTGAATTCGACATTCGTTTGATCTTTCAAATTTGTCTTGAAATCTTCCAAAATGATTTAATAACTTGATCTAGACTTGATTTAACTCGAACTTGACTAACTTTGATATCGTTAGGTTTGTCCCATCGAGTCGGTCAGTTTGATTATAACTTTGTTGAAATCGGAGCTCTGAATGACTTTTTATCAAGATTTTAATATTTATTGCTCAAAATATAATCTCGAAATTCGTGTCGGATGATGAAAATTTATTGGTAGCGTATCAAAACTAAAAAATAATTTTCATAAATTTAAATACACTAATAGCACCTAATTCTTATCCATTTACCTATCTCACGCCCAAGCTCTCATTTTTACAAAATTAGCACACTCCCTATGGATGAAAATGTAAATTTCACCATTGGACAGTGGTGAAAAGGATAAGCTTTATTATTTTCTTTCTTTTTATTGGGCTGTTGAAATAGGCCTTAGTTAGGCTCTTGCATTAGGAATTTTCTTGGGCCTTTGTGATGAATCTTCTTATTTATGATCTTTGCTAAGCTCTTATAGTTTAAACTTTTATTTTGACCATATATTTTTACATGTTGGCAAAAATATAAAATTGTTGAAAGGCCACCATAACAAAATAAATTGAAAAATAATCGCATAAAAAAATAAAAAGGCCATGTTATGAACATGTATACATATAACTATGCAAAAAAAATTACATCTTTCATTAAAAAATAAAAAAAAAACTTGCCTTATTTGTAAACCTCAATATTGTAAAGAGAAATTCACATACATACCCCCACAATTCTTATGCATTTACATATTTAACAATTATACTTTTTGATGTTTATATTTATAACACTTTGGCCCATAAAATTATGCCTCCATAGTGCACTTCACTTTTGGATTTTTAATTTGTTAATAATTCAAAGGCNCCCATAAAACTATGCCTCCATAGTGCATTTCACTTTTAGATTTTTAATTTGTTAATAATTCAAATGTTACACATGTAAATATAAATATTAAAGTGTTACATGTGAATCCATAAAAATTGTGGTATTTTACCTTTAAAATTTAATAATAATAAAATTTTTAATGCTACGTTAAAATATTTATAGGACGCAATGGAGAAAAANTAATTCAAATGTTACACATGTAAATATAAATATTAAAGTGTTACATGTGAATCCATAAAAATTGTGGTATTTAACCTTTAAAATTTAATAATAGTAAAATTTTTAATGCTATGTTAAAATATTTATAGGACACAATGGAGAAAAATGATTCGTGTAGCTAACCACACGTAGTGTGATTAAGGCTTGTTGTTGTTGTTGTTACGTTTAAATATTTGAATGTTATACATGCAAATATAAATATTAAAGTGTTAGATATGCAAATAACCCATAATTATGTATGAATGGTGAAAGTTAATAAACTTGATTCTTCATTCAAACAAGGGGGTATTTTGAAATAAAAAGAATCAAACTGATGCTCATGAGAAGAAGCAAATAGGTTGAAATATGTAAAAAATTAAATTTTTAATTGAATAAATGTAAAACACCCTGAGAAAATTGAAAGGCAAATCAATTATACAAGATGAACTTAGAACAACGCTTGGATTAAGCAAAACCATACCTTGGGTGTTACAGTTCTCATAAGACTGAAAGAATAGAACTGCAACCAGAAACAGATGAACAACACAAAACCAAGCTGACAATTACATTCTACAATACAATACAAGCCATTCCCTAAACCAGAAGCAAAAGTCACCATCAATGGTCTGTTAGCAGCGACTTCACATAACAACTAAAAGACAAAAAAGCTGTACAAAACGCATACATTGATGAACGATGAGATGCAGCCATGTTTTTAGTAAGCTGAGGTCAAGAGTACCTTCTGCAAAAGCTTGCTTTTGGGAGAAGAAAGGCTTTCATTTCAATGCCAAAGCAATCCAGTCAACAAAATTACAGAAAGGCATTTCACAGGCTAAGTAGGCATGAAGGAAGACATGGCTCTCCTGAAATCTAGAGATTTCAAGGCGGAATCAGGGAAGGGACTGCCATCTGGAACCCACAAACCACCCTTTCCGGGAAGAAGAATTTGCTGGTTTCTGGATCCTGCATTTGTGCCCTTCTCAGTAGTCTCTTCTTTCTTTCTTTTCACAAAAGAAAAGAATTCTGCAACTTGCCGAGCATACCTTCAGAGAAAGTTAAAAGTTGCATCAGAGGGCAATGGCTGCTATGGAAGCTCTCATTAGGGAGCATTTGATGGAGGACTTATACACAGAGTGCAGATACACTATGAGAAAACAGAAAAAAGGGAATTCAATGACAAGGATAACTATAAAAGTCAATATTAGCCTTACAATTTAGCATCAGCAGCAGTCAAAATTAACTTTTTGCTGCTGTCAGCTTGGTTCCTCATCCTCAGCTTGCTTTTCAGCACAGGTATCATATTTCTTATCAACAGCATGTGCAATGTTTAAGTCTCACATAACAAAATCTATTACAATTTATCATTTTTAGCAGATCTGATTACTGTATGTCATATTTATGAAGACTTGAGAAAATTTAAGACTGCACCTGTGATCTATCCTCATTTTGGTTATTTCAATGTTCTGTAATTTCGTCATTATTGTGTCATTACAAAGATTAAACTCTCTAAATTGTTTTTCCGTGGTAAATATGATATAACTTGATAGTACTGATATTCAGAGTGATGGATTAGGAAACTTTCATGGTTATTACACAAGACTAGGAACTGCTGCTAAATTCAGTTTATTCAAATTTTAATATGACATGCTTTATATCAGAGCAAGGCTTTACTTGATAGCCATCAATCTTAAATATAAAACAGCTAAATTCAATAGTTTGTATGGTATAACATTATAACTAAAATGTTTTATAAAACCAGACTAGACGTACGTGCCATACTTATCAAGATTTTGTTGCCATCCAATGTAATATTATTTCAAACAGCCATGTCACGCCACCACACTCTATCCGGAATACACTGAAATCTAAGCAAAATATATCCAAGAATAATGGCAAGTGATACAATTGGAAGGTGAAAAAACCTAATTAAACGGAGAAACTAAAACAAGTTGAAAGCAACCAGAAAAGAAGAAAACCAGTATTTATCAAAACTAAGTCAAAATTGAGAACGTTCAATAGGAACTCACTGTCTTTTAGCTTCAATATCTCGACTGAAATCTATAGTAGGCTCACAATCCAGTACAAGAGCAGGAACCTGATCATAAACAGAAAAGAAGATTCAAGCCCTACAGAAATATTACAGATTTCGAGAACATCGAGTGAACAATACCTTCTGAATACTAGAGTGCATATGATCTCCCTCTAAGTAGAATACACGATCTTTAATATCTGGATGCAATGAGTTGTCAAAGTGTGAAGGCAATTGACTAACAGACAATACCCCAAGGTTTCCACTTTGGAAGGGGAAGAGCCAGCTTTCATGTTTTTCATGCAGGTCCCTTAAATAGTCCAATGTCACACCACCCTCCTCTTCCCTCTTTCGCAGCATCATTCTTTTGTGGCAAGTATCAGGGCTAGCTCTCAAATAAATGAAACCATCAGGGATAAGTCCTG
Source organism: Phalaenopsis hybrid cultivar (assembly GCA_002079205.1). Classification (NCBI taxonomy): domain Eukaryota; kingdom Viridiplantae; phylum Streptophyta; class Magnoliopsida; order Asparagales; family Orchidaceae; genus Phalaenopsis; species Phalaenopsis hybrid cultivar. Next base: position 8,967 of record JXCR01112452.1, on the reverse strand, counting down.
GCAGGCATGACACAACAGGATCAAACCATGAATCATAGATGCTTATCTCCATCTCATTCATCCAGTTTGCTTCATGAACAGAACGAACAAATACCTGCCAATACAGAGCAAGCTCGAAAGCTCAAAAGGCATTTTAACTATGTAAGCATACTGACACTAATGATGCAGGAAAGAAAAAAATGAGGAAAAAAGAAATCAGGCCAAAGAATACACCATTCTATCACTGAAAACACTTCTTTCCATTAGCCTTAATGGCTTGATACCGCCAGAAGATTCTCGTTCTTGCATGACCCTAGTTACAAACACATAATTCTGAAAAGTATATGCATATCTCTTTGGCTCAGAATAAAAAGCATCAAGAATATTGAAGTGATCAGGACCAACATCCTGCCATTTAGAGATGGGTTCTGGCACTATCTCAACAAGATCCCGTAGTTCAATTGTTTCATTAGCAATTCTTTGAAGAAAAGTTGTCTTTCCAACACTGATGTTTCCCTCAACACAAAATGTTAGTCTTTTCTTCTGTGAAAGTTTCACCTCTGTGTTTACATCCACTTGTTGTAACTCTTCATCAACACTCTCTTTTATGAAAGATGTTATACTTTCTGCATGATTTTTGTGAATGATTCCAACAGAGTTCCGCAGGAATTCAACCATTTCATGGCTGGCTTTGCCATAATACTGCAGGCATCAAAGAAGAAAATCAAGGTTCTAAAGTCATGCATTTGTAATCAACTATGTCGTAAATTTAGAGCAAAAAAGACCAGAAATTGATTTCATCGCCATGAACACATTCTTATAAATACTTATTAACTTAGTGGCATCATCCAAAAAGCATTCCTTTATGGAATCATGAAAAATATATCCTTTATGCCAAACAAATTGCGCTATATAGGCATACATGAGCCGAAGCAAAGTTGGCTATTCATAGTTGGTTATGATATTTAAGTTTCTAAAGAGAATATATTGTCTTAGAAAAATGCTAATGCGTCACTTATAAAATAGCAATACAGAATACAACAAACTACAAGATTCTCTCATCCTACTCTTGTTTATTTCCTCGCTTTATTATTTTTTCCTTCAACATTCTAATTCTGGTATCAAAACATAAAAACTGTAGCTTCGAGAAAAGAAATTTATAGAATACTTAAATAAAAAAAACACTTGGCTGCCACCTTAAACCAGTAATATTCAATAGGACACCTCAAAAAGAAGCAAAATCCAAATTTTCATTCTTAAGATATCTAGTTCCAGACAACCAGCATCATGCAAATACATAATTATGAACTCCACTGTCTACATTCTAAAGCATTTAACCAAAGCAAATACATTACTGTGAAGTCCACTGTCTCCACTCTTAAGCATTTAACTAAAGAAAAAAAAGTCTTATGAAGCCTACTGTCTCCACACTTACACGTTAAACTAATAACTCATAACAGATTGCAATTCTACATAGGACTCGTTACACCTTATTTCTTGTAAAAACCAATGGTACATAAAAGAGAAGCTTGTCATAATACCAGCTGTATAGCTAGGATGGTGGATCCATTAGCAAATAAAGCAAGCACATTAACTAACTTAGCAGTCCATTAAGCATCACTATAATGTCAGCTAAAATGCAAAATCAAGCGGCCAAACCAACTCTGCTCATCAAAAAATAAAACAATTATTTAAAACAAAGGAAGAGACAAAAAGTTCACACCTTGTCTTTATAAAACTGTTTCAGTTCATCAATAGCACGAAACCCCTTATCCACTAGCTTCCTCAAGTTTCTTGGACCAACCCCCGGGATGCTTAGGAGGTCAAAGCTAGCACCCGGTATGTCTCCGGAGCTCTCACTCCTCTGCCTCCTCTGCTGCTGTGCAGTTCTGCTACTCCTTTCATCTGACTGTTCACTAGTTTCCTCTGCACACTTCCAATCCTTCTCAGCTTCTTCCGTGCTCCCTCTCTTCTCCCGACCCCTGAAACCCTCAGAATACCTAAATCTCCTCCCCGCACTTCCAGCAAAAATCCATGAGGAGGACGGCTCACGAGCCTGCCTGAGGAGGGGTGACCATAACCGCCGGAGGAGGCGTTCGCTGCCGACGTCGAGGAAGCAGCGGCAGCTGAAGGAAGGCCGCAGCGAGAGACTGCGGTAATGGCCGTAGCAGGCAGTAGAAGAAGAGGAGCTGGGGAGGAGAGCGGCGATCATGGGGAGCTCAGGAGGACAAATGGAGGCAAGGCGGTTGCTTTCTCGCAAGAGCTTTTGCATAGCTGTTTCCGATGCCCGGGTTGGAGGTGGTCATGAAGGACGAAGAGGGAGGATAATGGAGGTTTCGGTGTGGCAGGGTTTAAGGGTTTAACATTAGGGTTTCGGTGCGGGAGGGTTTCTAGGGATTTGAGAAATGGGGGAGCCGGAGCGTTAGGGTTTTTAATAGGTGAGGGCCGGAATGTAATTTATGTTGTTTGTAGGAGTAGATTTCATGAATCCAACATATTGGAATTTATCAAATTCATTACTTTGATATAGAAAAATTTGCAAGCCTAATTCTTTAAATATGTCTCTTTCGAGCGATTATTGCGTGCGGAGATAGCACGCAGAGCTGTGTGCGCTCTCCGATTACAGCCGCACAGTGGTTCGACTGTTATACAACCGCGATGTGCGGCTGTGATCGGAGAGCGCACGCAGCTCTGCGTGTGCTCTACGCACCCAATAATTAGACGTCTCTTTCAGCAAATTTGAATTTAATTTAAAATTTAGAAGAAACCATCGAATATTTAATTTTAATTTAACAGGACGTACGATTTAAATTTCACATTTTTAATGTTAGGTTTGATTTATAATCTGATCATAATGTTAATAACTTAAGGTTTTGGCTTCTTGTTATATGAGATTTTTCATAACACAATCTGGGTAAGATATAACTTATTTTATTATGAGGTGCATATTTTTTGTAGAGGCAAGTCCCTATAATTAATTACATCTGAAGAGAAGTTGTTACTAAGTAGTTATTTTATTAAAGTAATGGCTCTCATTTCCAATAGATTTTATAGCTTTAGTTTTTAATGATCTTCATTTTGAGATTTAGATAGGATAAGTTGAGATTTAGAACAAACCTTTTCAAAGGTTAATATAGGAAATCTAGGATGCATTGGATAATAATATGCTTAATAGTGCTTTAAACATTCATTCAATTGGACTTTGAAATAAAAAAAAATTGAAATTAATTTTATTCTAATTTTTTTCATTTTTTTTTAAAAATATGTATTTTATAATCCTAAGCACAATATCAAGGAGAAGCCCAAGATGTGAGAATTTATATTTTGGCAAAATGAAATGATTGACCACATATCCTTAAATTAGGTGAAAATCTAACTACTGACTATAACCCAATTCTAATGATATGTAATGAGATTTTCAAATTTTAGACTCACTGGGGAATGAAATAGGCTCAACCATGTTGTACTTAAATCATGATTGAAAGGGCAGCTATTAGTCTTAACTAAATGTCTTATGTCCATACCATCTAATTACGTGCATATAAAAGATATGTAGGGATGTTCTTTGATTAGGAGGATTATAACTTGAATTTATAAGTTAAAATAGCATATCATGATGAATACAAATACACCTAACTAATACAATAATTCTTGTTTTCAATTGGTTGATTTATTATAATCATAATATAAAAGGCATAAAGTTGAATTCTAAGGTGTGATTATGGCCAAAATTCTTAATAGATGTCCATTAAGAAGTGATGCTCTTCCTTATAGGTTAGATAAACCTTACATGTGTATGGGAGAAATGTATGAAGGCAAGAAGATGAATCAAATATGGGTGCATGTAGTATAGGATATCATGAACTAAAAATTTTAGCATATAAGTATATAATTTGATGAAAAAAATCTAAACAATAGTGAATTTAAAATAGTTACATACATTAATTGAATTATATTATGGATGCACCCTAAAAAAATAAGAAAATAATACCACTTTACCTTATGCACGGTTCTAGCCTCTCTTAATAGCTTCTATTTTTTTTATTTGAGTTTGTTTGATTTCGAGCAAATATCTACGTGTTGGCGAGTTTGAACGTTTGAAGTTATATTTTTAACTGACTTCAACTCACTATATTTAATCCTATGCACATGTAAGTTAATGAATTAAGCTACATTAACGAATTCAAATTTGCACCTTATAAATGAGCAATAAGCTTAAGTAAAAGTTTTTAAAAAAATGTAAAATCAAGTTCTAAAGCCATTTGAGTTAATTTTGGCACAACTAGTATGATTTGGAGCATGGAGTATAAGCGTCAGACCCAATGCCTAAACACCCAAGCTAAGGCTCATGCGCCTAGCTCAAGCACCTAAGTGCTAGACTTAGTCTAGCAAAAAAATGAGTTGTTACCTAGGGTCCAGATCTAGGTGTTTATGAGCCCAAATAGCACATATAACTTAAGAGCTTTGCCTAGGTGCCTAATCTTAGCACCAAAGCACCAGACTATAGTAGAATAGAACCTAAGATATAATGCTAGGCAATATCTCCAAATTTGACCTAATTTTAATATAATGTCTTATCACACTTAGAGCCATTATTGCAACCACATTTAAGAAATTCTTAAGGTCAAAATAAGGGAACTTTAAAGGGTTAAAAGGTAGAGTGTTGAATTTAGCTTCATTGGATTTTGGAGAGCTCTTCAAGGGACCTCCAAGGTAGTCTTGAAGCCAACAAGTAGTAGACTTGAAAATGATACTGAAGATCATATGAGTAAATTGAGAGCTTGCTCTTGAGTTTTTTAATTCTCTCTTTAAGTATTTATTTAAATCTTGTGAATGTTTATATATTGTCTTATTTTCTCATATTTAATAATGAACTAAATCACCTTATACGGGTTATATGTAATCATGTTGATTTATATTGGTTATATTTTTATTGTTAGCTTTGAAGCTTCTAATATGATTAGTCATTATTTATTTTATTCTAAACCTTAATGCGTATTGATTAACTCGCAATCAATTATTACTTTTGGAGGATCATTCAAAATTAAGAGGCGGAAAATGAACTCATTTTGACACAAAAATATCATGGCGTATAGACATAAGTTAAAAATAAATACTAAAAATTACTGGTGCTTGTTAAAATCTATAAGGCATTTACACTTTTTGTTTGCATAGCATCTACTACTGAGAGATAGTAAATTTCGTTGGAAAAAAAACCCTAGCCTTTCCAAAGAAAGTTGGGGGCCACCCCTATTCTTAGTTTAATAGAACATCGTAAACTTCTTACTTAATTCAAAGTTCAACAAACCAAATTATCATGGATGAAATACAATTAGTATGTCTTTACCATATCAATTTTTTCTCACTGATCTTAGCCTTTATTAGTTAGTTTGATTGTCTTCCAGGTAAATTTTGGTTTAGCTTTACTTTAATCATTATGTTGTGAACATCAAAATAATAACTAATCAACCCAATTTCAGGAGCGCGAAGTACTCATCGAATCTTCAGTGTAGAAATGACATCAAAATTCAGCTCGTTCTCTACATCATCATCCAAGCTTCGGTCTTCCTCCCGTTCAATGCTTAGGTATGTTATTCATGAAGGGGATAATGCTCTTTTTATAGAGTATGGGAGAGACCTCCATGTAAATAAATAAATAATCCAGACAACTCCATTAGACGATTCAGATAGATCTTATAAATTGGACGGTGATTTTATTGGACATTCGGGTACTTTAAAGATGTATGAAATCCATTTGACCCAATTTGATTATGAGTTTGTCAAATTTGAAATCTATTTGACCTTCTAATTGAGCACAAAAGCCTTCAAATTGTTAAATGAGTAAATCTGAACTTGATTTGACATAAATTGAACTAATTTGGTTTCATTACGTCTGACTTGTCGAGCAGGTCAGCATGACAATAAATTCATTGAAATTCGAGTTCCAAATGATTTTTAATTGAAGTTTGAACGTTTTTATTCGAAAAAATTATATAGAGATTTGTGTAAAATGCCTTAAAATTCGTGCAAAATAATGAGATTTTATTGACGGTGTATCATTAATCTCAAAAGTAATATTCATTGAAATACTTTTTTCAAAAAAAAAAATCTTATAATTTGAATGTAAATTATATAGTTGTGATTAGAGCTGTCAAAAAAATCATTGTTCATAAACAACTCGTGTTAGTCTTGTTAAGTAGGCTGTGCTCAATTCGTTTATTAAACAAGCGAGCAAACATGAACAATTTTTCTGAGATGGATTTACCAACGAACAGAACACAAACAACTGCTTATTTGTTCGTGTTAGTCTAAATTTGACTGAAATTAATGAAATAGTACATAAATATTATTAGCAAATATTTATATATTAAAACTTTTTCTTTTATTTAAAAATATATTAAATTTTAAATAATTTTAGTTAAGATCATGAATAAAAATAAATTTTTTATACTGGATATGTAAATACATAAGACGTAGGTTAAAGAAATTTTTTGGCTTCTCTCGTGTGGTCCCCTTTTTAGGTGAAATTTGTGAATACATAAGAACCGTGTGGGCTATATGTAAATGTAGTTAAAAAAAGGCAAATTTATTTTAATTTTATTATTTTTAAGAGAGCTTTAAAATAAAATATTAATTTATAATTTAATTATATTATTCAATTTATTAAATTTTAATAAACTATTATTATAAACCAAACACGAATTTAATTCAAACAAATTAGAGTCTGTTTGCGGCAGACGTGGCCCGCGGCGGGCGACTTGCGNGTTTGCGGCAGACGTGGCCCGCGGCGGGCGACTTGCGACCTACGTTTAGTGTAAAAAATCGAAACGCGACAGACATTATTTTTAAAAACGCGCAAACCAAACGGTTAGACGACCTTTTAAAAAATGCCGCAACACTTATAAGATGCCCCAAATGGACCCTAAGTTTACATTGTTGAATATTAACAGACTTTTAATGAATGATTTCAAACACGAGCAGAACACGAACCAAATCAAATTGGTCGAGCCTAATGAGCCTATGGCTGGTTCTAATGACACAATTATGATGCAGGTATAAATCGGGTCATCTGACTCGTTTAGTCTACGGTACGAGCAAAATCGCTGCATAAACCTATCCGTAACCGATAGCAACTGGCATGGCGAGAGGCAAAGGCCATGGGATTGGACAATGGGGGTGTGGAAGGAAGGATCGATTCATGGCGATTTTTCCCTTCTCTTAATGGATCCGCATCTCGTGGGCTCCTATTTGAGCTCGACGGTTCTCCTTTTTTTCCTCAACCTAGTTCCCCATGACCAACCCATCGTCTTCCGGCGCCCCTTCTTCGAAACCCTAGCCACAATTTTCTACGATAGAAGGCGGAACGAGCAGGGGGAGAGGTTATCGCGGCGGCAGCGATGGACTCTTACGAGGATCGGTCGAGGTTGGATCCTAAGGGAAGGAGACCCGCCGTTCGGTGGGTAAGGGAGTGGTGCGCGCTCTTCTCGGCTATTGTCTAATTTTTTATTTTATTTTATTTTGTCGGAGTTTCTGTGTTTATCTTTGCGTGTATGTGTTTAGGGTTCCGCAGGATGTGGTTGCTACCGGCGGGAGGTGCTTCTTGCTCAAATGGGTTACAGGTGTGTCGAGTAGTTTCTGTTACCCTTCTGAATGATTTTGTTTTTTTAAAACCTTTTATACTTTGGCTCTGAGAAGGAATTCATGGTTTTTTTTGGGCAACATTCTCCATGTTGATCTTCTTGTTTCTTGAAGGTTATTAATTTAATATGCTGTTATTTTTATTAATGTTATTTAATGGGATTAATGTTGGAATAGAAAGTTGCCCTGAGACTGAGTATTTCCTTTATCCTTCTTTTTGGTTGTTTTTTTTGAATGAAAGTGATTGCAGCAGCCCAAGTTCTTCTGTGAAATTTTAAAAGGACTATATTTGCACCTGGTAGTGGGCTTGTGTCGTTGTAGCAAGTGGAAGTTATGTTAATTATGAAGCTGCAAGCCCAAATTTTTATTGAGCAGTACTGCTACTTTGCTGTGTATGATATTGAAGTCATTTCTTGTATGATGCTTGCGTTAACAGCATTATGCTGGGAGTGCTATTTGATTTGATTTGAATTTCAGAGTTAGCCAAAAATATCTTCTTTAATTCGCTAACTAGAATTTTGAATTCTAATTGGCTAGTCGGACATTTTGGGATTACTCTATGTTGGAGGTATTGTGACATAGTGCCTTTCTTTTTCAGTCGATTTAGACAATCTATTCATGTGGACTGGTGAGGATGAAACATGTTGATTTGTCCACATATGACAATAGAACTTAGGATCAGTGATCTTTACTTGAGTTGGTCTTAGTGATCTATTTTATAAATCTATTACTCATTCAAAGCAAAATGCAATATCCATCGACAAGGAATAAACATCAATGCTAGAAAGAATCATGTATTTGCTTACTTTCTATGAGGCAGGTAATAACTATTTCTAAGGCGGCATCAAAGAAAGGTAGCCATAGTAGTAAAAGGGGCAAGATTGCTTACTGGCTATGAGGTAGGCAATAACTATTTTTAAGGGGATAGAGAGTAAGCCTAGTAATGAAAATTTTATTTTGTTTCCTTAGATTTGGGCTTAGGTTGTTTCATTTGTAATCTATAAAAATAAGAATTGGTGCCAAATTAGTACTTTATAGCCGTAATAGAATAAAAATTAATATACAACAAGTCTATTGTAAATACTTATTCCAAAAATAAGACAAAAAATGGCACCAAAGTTCATCAAGGATGCTGGATTTGGTTAAATATAATAAATAGTAAGAAATTATTATTATATTATAAAATGGAAAATTATTAACTATGTTACATGCAACACATCAAGTGGTTAGCAACAAACATGTGTGAAAAATGGATAAGATGGGGTTTATAAGAAGATAATGTAATGTCAAGGGTGGTTGATGCCCTTTATGATGAATGCGGAAGAGAAGAAAGATGAAAATAGCTCATTG
>JXCR01112439.1:84305-117520 GCA_002079205.1 Phalaenopsis hybrid cultivar | reverse complement strand
GACCTACGAGATTTTCTAGCGGACTTAATATCCTTCATAATTTCATTCTTCATATGAGGGGAAATTGCATGTCCCACTCGTTTAAGTAATTCACTAACAGAATATCCTTTTTTAATAGCAAGCCTTCTGAAGACTGCACTAACTCGGGTGATGGGGCTGAATTTCTTTCCCTCCTCACCATGTCCATGAGGTGATGGGAATGCAGCAGCAATCTTCCGGATACTCTCATATCCATCAGTATCTGTCAGAGGATGGAATCTACTCCCTCGCAGGAGTGGGTAAACTTCCGGTAATACCTCTTCAACTTGATGAGGCTCCTCCTCATCAGGTGTGTTTTCAGGAGTCTGGACTTTGATGGCCCTCCAAATTCTCCTATTGTTGTTCCTCCTTTGAGTTCGGGTCAGTGGTACAGTCCTTGAGCTCGACCCGATTTCAAACACAGGTGGCGGAACAGTTAATCCTTCAGCTGAATCTTCGACAATCATCACTTCCTTCCCCTTAGAAGCAGTGGGGATAGCAGGTTTGGCGAGTGTTGTGACGGCAGCAGCTTTAACCTTCTTATCGACAATGAAGTCTTGAAGGCAGCTCAAACTGAATTCTGCAGATGGCTCTTGAACTTTCGGGCAGCGATCTTCATTACCACGAACGGGGCTTTCCCAAGGATAACCTCGAGGTCTTCAAATCCGGCTCCGAACTTGATGGTGGGAGCAACATTACGGGCATTGCGGTCCGTCGGCAGGTTGCAAGAAAAGGTCAGCGTTGGGTAAACCATCGCAGGAGGCTTTAAAACAGAAAGTTTTAGGGTTAGCTATATGGCAAAAAAAAAACCTCATAATCCTTAGTGCAAGCACTGAAAGTAAAGGTTAATCTCTAGACCAGGCGGGTCTTAATTTACAGGTAATTTTAACATCTTTATTTAAAAGGGTGTAAAATTGATTAATATTTTGAAGTGCGCGCAGCACAACACGATATGATTTAATTTGTGAAGCAACAAAACAAATGTGAAAAGGAGTTGTGAGAAAGTTTAGGACCCAACGCGGGACCCAATTAGTTGCAGAAAAATGCCGAGGTGGAGTTAATCCACCAACACACCTATTGGAGGTCCGACCCCACATAAAAAATTAAAGAGTCCTTAATGGCTTTCTGAACCCCTCTGTTCAAAGATGGTTGAACAACTAGTCCTGAAGTCCAAGGAGTTAGTGTATTTTCCCAAGACAGAAATGGAAAAAGTATGCTAATGCTAGTCCTGAAGTCCAAGGAGTTAACTATACTTTCCCAAGATAGAAATGGGTAAAGTATGCCAACAAAAGAAGGGTAATTTGGTCCAAGAGGGACATGGACATATTACCAATGTGTGAAGATAATATTTCTTTGATTTGTATGGAGAGAAAAGCTTGTCTCCAGCGGAGTCGCCAGAAGCTGTCGGCGTTATTTCAGGGATTTTGGTTAAAGATGGTTAAATTGGCCAAATTGGGTCATGGGGTAATTGAGAGAAATGAAATTGGGAATATTTGGGATTTTTTAAGATTTTCTAGGAATTTTTGGAATTTTTGGGATTTTGAGCCCAAGAGGAGCAGNCTTCGATCTTTATATATATATATATATATATATATATATGAGTTAAGATGTACAGGGAATAAGGAACAATTCAAATGGGTGAAAATCATGGCCTTTTTTTAAAATATTCACAATGAATGAAAGAGTTTAAATATTCAAAGTTTGATGAGAGAGTCGTCATTATTGTTAACATAAAAAACTCCGAACTATATTTTCATTAGAATTAAAAAATTATGCATAGAAAATCTCCCATAATTCCTATCAAGTCGGTTTTGTCCTCCACCTTTATTGTCCGTACAATCTTCTTGTCTATTAAAGCAATGAGCTTCCCCTCAGAGCTTCCAATTGCAGAAAGAAAGCACAGAGAGAGGGAGAGAGGGAGACAGAGGGCTCCTCATACCTAGAGAGAAAGAGAGAGATCATAGCACACAACTATGGAGGAGGGGGTAGGAAAAACTAGTGAGTGCGGATTCTATACATGAATTCTGTTGTGTTTTGGTTGTATTGGTTATATCAACACAATCAATGCAATCAAAATATAACAAAATTCGCATTTACGTACCCCTCACTTGGAAGAAATACAACAAAATTCACATGTACTCCGCATCTAGAGGAAGAGAGTAGATAGAGAGATGAATCATCATCAGACGGCTTGGAGCTGCAGGTGAAGAGATGAAAGGATATTGGGTTGGCTCAGTCGAAGATCGGCACTGGTGCGGCGCCGCCACCGACCCTTTCCGTCAAGACTGAGCCGAGCCAATATCACTTCTTCTTTTCACTACTGCGATCAACTCATTGTTTCCTAATTCAGCACTGCTATTACTAATTAGGTATGTTTCCATGGATTTTTTGTTTTTTCATTTATTCTTTTACACAAGCTGTAAAATACGTGTAAATTTGGGAGAAAAAATAAAAAAGATAAAATGTAAGAGAAATTTTTGATAGTTTATTAATAAATAAGTTATAATTACTTTTATTAAACAGAAGGACAAAAAAAATCTCTTTATTACGAAAAATTATTTCATACAGACACCGCATTGAGAGATGCATGCGGTGTCCGATCTACACCGTCGATCACCGTAAAGATGTATTTCGGTGGACCCATTTTTTTAAAATTTTTTTTTATTAGACGTTGGAGATCAGTAATCGACGGTGTANATTACTTTTATTAAACAGAAGGACAAAAAAAATCTCTTTATTACGAAAAATTATTTCATACAGACACCGCATGCGTATTGAATAATTTTTCCTTCATTATAGGCTAGTAGCTTGGTGATAGATTTTTTTATAATAAATTGAATTTTTATTTTTTTTAAATGTATCTACAAGACAGTTAAAGAGAAAAATAGTTCAGCAGTAATATATTTTTTATTTTTTAAATAATCAATAAAAAAATTTATGCTGCATTCAGCTATTATGACCTAATTGCTTTTCATATAAATTAATTATCCTTGTGAAAGCATTTTTTGACTTTGTTCATTGTAACTTTTTATTGCAGTTCATGACAAAAATTTATCGAAATAATGATAAATAATAATATTTTAAAATTATAATTTTAATATATTGACATTATTTAATTAATTCGGTCACTCGTGCAAATAAAGTTTTTCTATGATGTATGTTTAAAAAAATACAAATGGGTTGTTGTGTGAGTGAGAAATGGATCACGTGGCACAAAATTAGATAGGTTAAAGTCATAGCTTTGTCATTATGTTTTCATTTTTCATTAAAATACCATATAAAATAAGCATTTTGGTGGTGCTATTCCATTATTGCATGGTTTCAAAGAGATCTTCATGTCACCTCTCAAAAGAGCTCTTCGGGATGGTGGGCAGCCTAGGATTTCATTACTGCTTTTCGGCCCTACACCCAGCCGATGTGGGGTTTTTTGTCCGTGACATTCTCTTCCACCCAATCACGTGACTCCCTCATCATGAATCGGCTTCACCGGGGCTCCCACTGAACCATAGAGAGTTCACACACCTGACAAGCAGTAATCTGTTATGATACCACTTGTCACCTCTCAAAAAAGCTCTTTTGGGAGGTGACATCCAGCTAAGATTAGATCCGTATGTAAAATAATTTTTTTACCAAATGATTAAAATGCAAAGTTTTTTGTGTTTAGTAATTTTAAAACGGTCGCATTTCATTGTTCTTTGTATTTTTGTATATATATTGATTTGATCTTATATTGTCCTAATTTAACTTGATTTAAGCCAAGATTAAGCTCATCCTTAGTTTGACTCAAGCTATCCACTTTTGGCTTGTCATATAACCAAGCAAACTCTTAGAGGAAGATTTACATACATAGCACTCAGTTCTTATATATTTACACATCTGGCTTCAATTTTTACTTATTTTTCTAACTACTTATGCTGAAAAGCACAAAATGTGCATTTCACTTTTTTTGTAAAGTTAAACCGATAGTATTTTTGATGTGATATGAAATATTTTGGTGGTATAATCGTAAAAAATAAAATTTAGGTGTTTGATATGCAAATGCATAGGAATAGGGCATGCTCCTCATTTTTATGAGATTGAAAATCAAACTATCCTACTTTTATGGCTTTTACCATTGTAGCAATTAATTGAGGAACCAATTAAGAGCTCGGAATAGAATTATTGTTATCGAAATTGTGGCGTATATGTAAAGCTTAATTTTTACATATATGCCACTTTATTTATGTATCAAAGGCAGTGTTTAAAAAATCAAATCAGACCAGCCAGTTTGGCCTGTTCGTCCTCTCTCATAGAACAGCCCAGAATCGGGATGAACCGAACTCTCTGAAGGCTTTCAGTTCACTGGCATTTACATATATACCACCAAATTTGATGTACTTTACATATCTACACCTAAACTCTATTTCTTACATTTACACTATCCAAATCACTCATATCACATCGCAAACATCGTTATTACAAAGCAATTCAATTTACATACATACCACCAAATTTTATTTATATACATATCTAATAACTAAATTCTATTGTTTTATACAGTTATACCACCAAAATCATCCATATCATAAGTTTTAAAATTGAAATGCTCATTTCCATGCATAGATAAAATGAGATATGTTAAAATTGAATTTTTGGTGTTGGATATTTAAATACAAATGAATTGAGTGAGATGTAAATATTATGTATCATCATTTTAAAATACATTTAACCTTTGAAAATTGAATCTCTTCTTCTACCGGTTCAATGTCTGGTCCGATTTTCACAATATTATAAATTACATATGTAAATACATAAAAATTGAATGATATGCTTGTAAATTTCATTTTTACAGACTACTTCTGGGCCTGTCACTTTCAGAGAATTTGACGAGCCTATCAGAAGAGACCTGAGCAAATTTTAGAGCTCTTTCCTGATGGCGACTGCCACTTTCCCCCCCTCAGCTTTCTGCTCCAATTGCAGACTGGTTCTTCTGCATCAAAAGGCAATTATATTGTTTTTACCTCTGACACTTAACGTTAGGTTTGGCCACCTTGATTTTGGTTATATTTCAAGGAGCACAATACAAATATATTCATATACTCTTATAATCCTAAATAGCCAAATGTTTGATTATATTTACAGCGGACAACAAGACAGCCTTCTTATTATAAGTTGAATTATTTGGTGGTTATTAAATTTGTTGCTAGTATTAGAGGTATATTGTGCTATTGTTATTACTATTGTTTATTTTTTCATACTTTGGACTTATTTTGATGTTTTGATTTAGAGCGAAAGGAATATCATGAAAAATGTTATGATGTTTATAATACCTCCAAATCTCTCTAATTTTATGCATTTAAAAGTCAAATCATAGAAGTTTCAAATTTTATGTCTGTCTATCTCTCTCACCACGCCCCTCCTACCACTTTGTATTGCTTGTCATCATCTCATTTGCTAATGATCTCCCTTAAACCTCTCCCATCAACTACCCAACTTTTTTCGATGCATTTCTTACGTGTCGTGTTTTTATAGCAAGTGAATTCCCTCAAGGGCCACTTGTGACATTTGATGTTTTGATTTATAAAAGAAGGAAGTTTTTACATTTGAAAGAGATGCTTGAAGAGAGAAATGGGTGCTTGAAGAGGGAAAGAGTGCTTGAAGAAGATCGTGGAGAATTTTGTGGAGAGATTCAAGCACCACACAAAATTTACTTTTTTTTCCTTCTGTTTTTAGTTTTATTTTGAGAGTTTAAAGTGCTGTAAAAGAGAAGAAATTCAAAACAAGTTTAAGAGTTTGGTGAAGGATTTGAGATAAGTTTTTATCTTTTGTTTTAAATTGCTTTTGATTTTAATCGAGACTTCTTGTTGATTTGACAATGATTTTTACTTTTAAACTAAAGTGTGGTTTTGTTTTCTCTAGGAATTATGAGTAGTTTTTTTATCTTTGTCCTTAAAATGATAAGTAATTAAAGTTTGGATGCAAGTTGTGGAGAGTATTGATCTTTAATGTTGGAAGAAGTAAGAAGTTGTGACGATTTAACTCCATAAATTTCATTTACTTCTTGATTTGGCCAATTCAGATGTTAAAATTTGTTATGAGAAAAATTCATTTACTTCTTGATTTGGCCAATCCAGATGTTAAAACTGTTGTGATGATTTAAATCCATGCACTTCATTTACTTCTTGATTTGGCCAATCCAAATGCTAAAATTTTTGTGAGAACATGTAAGAATCTCTTCATTTACTTCTTGATTTGGCCAATCCAGATGTTAACATTTGTTGTGAGAACATGTAAGAACTGGCTGGTATTGTCTCAGTCAACTTGGAAAGAATCACATGAGGTTGTATGAATGAGAATGTAGTTCATATGATTGAGTGCAAATAGGTAGAAAGAATCACATGAGGTTGTATGAATGAGAATGTAATTCATATGATTTAGTGCAAATAAATTTGGAAATAATGTTAAAATTTGTTGTGAGAACATGTAAGAACCGGGCTGGTATTGTCTAAGTCAACAATTGGTAAGAATCACATGAGATTGTATGAATGCGTATTGTCTCAGTCAATAATTGGAAAGAATCACATGAGGTTGTATGAATGAAAATGTAATTCTTATGTCAGTCAACAATTGGAAAGAATCCCATGAGGTTGTATGAATGAGAATGTAGTTCATATAATTTAGTGCAAATAAATAGGAAAATATTCATTGAAGGGTGTAGAGTTAGAGGACTTTAAAGTGACAAGTTAAAGCCCCCAACTTAGTTTATTGCTCAATTAAAAATTGGAAAGAATCACATGAGGTTGTATGAATGAGAATGTAGTTCATATGATTGACAGTAAACAATTAGAAAGAATCACATGAGGTTGTATGAATGAGAATGTAATTCATATGATTTAGTGGCTGGTATTGTCTCAGTCAACAATTGGAAAGAATCACACGAGATTGTATGAATGAGAATGTAGTTCATATGATTGAGTGCATTTGGAAAGAATCACATGAGGTTGTATGAATGAGAATGTAGTTCATATGATTGAGTGCAAATAGGTAGAAAGAATCACATGAGGTTGTATGAATGAGAATGTAATTCATATGATTTAGTGCAAATAAATTTGGAAATAATGTTAAAATTTGTTGTGAGAACATGTAAGAACCGGGCTGGTATTGTCTAAGTCAACAATTGGTAAGAATCACATGAGATTGTATGAATGCGTATTGTCTCAGTCAATAATTGGAAAGAATCACATGAGGTTGTATGAATGAAAATGTAATTCTTATGTCAGTCAACAATTGGAAAGAATCCCATGAGGTTGTATGAATGAGAATGTAGTTCATATAATTTAGTGCAAATAAATAGGAAAATATTCATTGAAGGGTGTAGAGTTAGAGGACTTTAAAGTGACAAGTTAAAGCCCCCAACTTAGTTTATTGCTCAATTAAAAATTGGAAAGAATCACATGAGGTTGTATGAATGAGAATGTAGTTCATATGATTGACAGTAAACAATTAGAAAGAATCACATGAGGTTGTATGAATGAGAATGTAATTCATATGATTTAGTGGCTGGTATTGTCTCAGTCAACAATTGGAAAGAATCACACGAGATTGTATGAATGAGAATGTAGTTCATATGATTGAGTGCGAGAAATAATCATTGAAGGGTGTAGAGTTAGAGGACTTTAAAGTGACAGGTTAAAGCCCCCAGCTTGATTTATTTTTAGGTACTGACACGTGGAGTTAGCCCCCAGGTGGAGGGAATCGAGGGAACTCTAGAGCGAGAGCTTGTATCTTCTCTGCTTAACCGATCTTCAGAACTATTCAAACTTTAAATTAGTTAATGTTCTTTATAGCATCTCTAATAAGGGTAAAGAATATAATTGCTTCTATTTAACACAACACAATTTGCTTACTACCACAACATAATTCTTATACTCATTGCCGATTCATGATAAGCAGAAAAATGTTTTTCAAATTTAGTAATTTTCTTTTACATAAACTCAAGTTAACTTTTAAAATTANGGTTTATTGTTTTAGGTTCTTATACGAGATGTTAGGCCCCAGGTGGAGGGAATTAAGGGAACTCTGAAGTAAAAGCTAGTATCTTCCCGGCCTAGCCGGTCTTCAGAACTATTCAAACTTTAAATTATCCAATGTTCCTTATAGCATCTCTAGTAAGGGTAAATAATATATTTGCTCCTATTTGGCACAACACAATTTACTTGCTTCCACAACAGAATTCTTTGCTTATTACTGATTCATGATAAAGAGAAAGATATTTTCAAATTCAGTGTTTTTCTTTTATATAAACTCAAGTTATCATTTTAAATTGTTACTATTTTGTCAAAATATCAAAAATACCAAAAAAACTTTGAATTTTATTTACTCTGAATACATCTATAGTTTAAATAATTGTCTTTTTTAAAATAGAAAGTTTGCTGTTCAGTAAAGCATATTGCATAANTTACTGTTTTGTCAAAATATCAAAAATACCAAAAAGATTTGAATTTTAATACTGCAAAAATATTTGTAGTTTTAGTAATTGTATTTTTAGAATAGAAAGTTACTGTTCAAAAGTGCATATTGTGTATTCTCCTGTGGGTTCGATATTCAGGTCTTAATAAAAAAGTCTTATATTACTTGATAACGATACGTTTACTTGCGTAGTATCCCAATATTTATATAAATTAAAAAGTTGAATTCTTATTTTCTTCAGGATCAATTTTTTGGCACTATTGTAAAATAAGGAAATATAAGTGAAAATTATAATTAAAGTCATTATTATATTGTTGCATATAGACAGTTGGGATCAATTATTTCAGTGAACTTTTTGATAATTTTTTTCTTTTTTCAAATGAAAAATAAAATAGTTATTGATTATTATTATTACTACATACAGATCACCCTAAACACCTAAACATATCTATTTAAAAGTCAAACACCCTCAAAATTAATGATAGCCCCAACAAGTATTTTTCATTTTTATCGAATTCTCAATAGTTTGATCGTGGCGCGTGTAAATGCTTATGTACATCAGAAACGTGTCAACATGAATCTCGAGGAGATCCAACGGACTAAGAGATAAAAAAGTACGGCTATGAGGGCCCACTGATGGAAGATCAAAGGGTCCACTGATGGAAGACCAAAAGACTCACTCTATTTGACTAGGTGCATCCCAATACGATTGCCCACCCTCCAGTGGAGTCGATTAAGGAAACATCTAGTTCCATATTATCTCCAACCAACCCATTAACACTCTAGAGGCAGTTCACCGTGGATCAAGTATTGTCATCATGCCGACAAAGCTCAACCGATCATCTCATGCCGACAAAGCTCAACCGACCGAGCTGATCTCGTTGACTTGAAGCCAAATAATTTTAATCGACTGAGCCAGAAAGTAGCCAGGCAATAAGCACATGCATGTAAAATATTAGAAATACCATAATTCTGAACAGTTTCAAACATGAGCAAAAATGTAATATCATCATCGAATCATCTCTCCTATAAATAGGGAAAATATTTTATGAATAACACAGGATTGATTACTGTTCATCTCTCCCCCATCCCCTCCTCCCTTCCTAATTTACATTCTACTCGTTGGTTGTAATCCATAGACAAATTTGTATTCAACATCATACATCAATATTAATGGCTCTTAAAATACTAAATTATTTTTTGAGAGCTACTTAATTACTTTTATTGTTTATTGTGCCATTTTAAGAGTTTTTATGAATAAGTATTGAGTTAATAACACCACTTTTATAAATAGTTTTTGACCATGTAATTATTTTGTTAAATTTTTGACTTTTTTAAGCAAATTATTTCTTTTTGTAAAAATAATTGCATGGTCAAAAATTTGCGTTCCTATAAAACCAATATAATTAAGATCGAATCTTTTACATTTTCGAGATGATGAGTGCTTGCTTTGACCGTCGGTTTGATTTGACATGATTTTTTGTGCAATTTCATAAAAGTTGTAACTTTTACTCTTCCATGAAACAGTGCTTAAAAGCCAAGCAATACTTCTAGTAATATGTTAAGCTAAAGTATTTGGACTACGAGGCATCCTCCACGCATTGGACTTGTAAAATAATTGTCATTTATATATAGTTTATATGTGGCTCATTAAGTAGGGAAAAATATTACATCAGGACCCAACCTAGAGTTACGTTCGGATTAGAATATTTGGTTGTGTTACGAGAATATTCCATCCGCGTTATTTATAAACATGATGTGTTATTCGAGTATTTTGCGGTGTTATTGGAATATTCTATCACGTTACTTGATTTGGGGCTGAAGTATTATTGAAATATTCCCCCTCATTACTTAATTTGTGGTTGAGTTATTCCAATAACATAGTGAAAATTGAAATAACATGAGAAATATGCCGAATAACATAGCTCCAAATCAAGTAACGCGATGAAATATTTCAATAACGCTGCAAAATAATCGAATAACACCATATAATACTCGAATAACACATCATTTTTACAAATAACACAGATGAAATATTCTCGTAACACAGCTGTAAATTTCAATCCGAACGTAACTCTACGTTAGGAGTCATGACGTAATATTTTTACCATTAAGTAGTATGCATTTGATTCATTCCTTTAATAAATGAGCTGAGCATAAATAATTTTTTATATAAATTATATGATATATTTAAAGAATTATTATATTTTATTTTTCTTAAATCAATGAGTTAAAAAAGTGTGATACAAGTTTAAATAAATAAACAAATCGAATCGAGTCTAATGTTATCATTTTACTTAGATGCCATTTTAAATTAAAAAAAAATTGAACAAGCAAAATAATGATAAGTATAGGATTCATTTAAATTTAACTTATTTTAACTCGTATTTACATATTTATTTATCATATTTAAGCAAGATTACTTACAAATATATGCACACATCTAATTNCAGTTATACCACCAAAATCATCCATATCATAAGTTTTTAAATTGAAATACTCATTTTCATGCATAGATAAAATGAGATATGTTAAAATTGAATTTTTAGTGTTGGATATTTAAATACATATGAATTGAGTTAAATGTAAATATCATGTAAGATCATTTTAAAATACATTTAACCTTTGAAAATTGAATCTCTTCTTCTACCGGTTCAATGTCTGGTCCGATTTTCACAATATTATAAATTACATATGTAAATTCATAAAAATACAATGATATGCATGTCAATTTCATTTTCAGAGAATTTGACGAGCCTATCAGAAGAGACCTGAGCAAATTTTAGAGCGCTTTCCTGATGGCGACTGCCACTTTCCTCCCCTCAGCTTTCTGCTCCAATTGCAGACTGGTTCTTCTGCATGAAAAGGCAATTATATTGTTTTTACCTCTGACACTTAGCGTTAGGTTTGGCCACTTGATTTTGGATATATTTCAAGGAGCACAATACAAAGATATTCATATACTCTTATAATCCTAAATAGCCAAATGTTTGATTATATTTATAGCGGACAACAAGACAGCCTTCTCATTATAAGTTGAATTATTTGGTGGCTATTAAATTTGTTGCTAGTATTAGAGGTATATTGTGCTGCTGCTATTACTATTGTTTATTTTTTCATACTTTGGACTTATTTTGATGGTTTGATTTAGAGCAAAAGGAATATCATGAAAAATGTTATGATGTTTATAATACCTCCAATTCTCTCTAACTTTATGCATTTAAAAGTCAAATCATAAAACTTTCAAATTTTATGTCTACCTATCTCCCTCACCACGTCTCTCCTACCACTCTGTATAGCTTGTCATCATTCATTTGCTAATGATCTCCCTTAAACCTCTCCCATCAACTACCCAACTTTTTTTGATGCATTTCTTATGTGTCATGTCTTTATAGCAAGTGAATTCCATCAAGAGCCTCTTGTGACATTTGATGTTTTGATTTATAAAAGAAGGAAGTTTTTACATTTGAAAGGGGTGCTTGAAGAGGGAAAGGGGTGCTTGAGGAGGGAAAGGGGTGCTTGAAGAGGGAGAGAGTGCTTGAAGAAGATCGTGGAGAATCTTGTGGAGAGATTCAAACACCACACAAAATTTACTTTTTTTTTTGTTTTTAGTTTTATTTTGAGAGTTTAGAGTGTTGTAAAAGAGAAGAGATTCAAAGGAACTTCAAGAGTTTGGTGGAAGATTTGAGATAAATTTTTATCTTTTGTTTTAAACTACTTTGGTTTTAATCGAGATTTCTTGTTGGTTTGACAATGATTTCTACTTTTAAACAAAAGTGTGGTTTTGTTTTCTCCACGAGTTCTGAGTAGTTTTCTTTATCTTTCTCCTTAAAATAATAAGTAATTAAAGTTTGGATGGAAGTTGTGGAGAGTATTGATCTTTAATGTTGGAAGTTGTGATGATTTAAATCTATGAACTTCATTTACTTTTTGATTTGGCCAATCCATATGTTAAAATTTGTTATGAGAACATGTAAGAACCAGGCTGATATTGTCTCAGCCAACAATTGGAAAGAATCACATGAGGTTGTATGAATAAGAATGTAATTCATATGATTTAATGCAAAAAAATAGAGAAATAATCATTGAAGAGTGTATAGTTAGAGGATTTTAAAGTGACAGGTTAAAACCCCCAGCTTGATTAATTATTTTAGGTTATGATACGAAATGTTAGCCTCCAGGTGGAGGGTATCGAGGGAACTCTAGAGTGAGAGTTGGTATCTTCCTTGCCTAACCGGTTTTCAGAATTATTCAAACTTTAAATTAGCCAATGTTCTTTATAACATCTCTAGTAAGGGTAAAAAATATAATTGCTCCCATTTGACACAACACATTTTGCATAATACCACAACATAATTCATAAACTTATTGCTGATTTATGATAAAAAGAAAGATACTTTTCAAATTTAGTACTTTTATTTTACATAAGCTCAAGTTATCTTTTTAAATTGTTACTGTTATAACAAAATATCAAAAAGACAAAAAAAATTGNACAATTGGAAAGAATCACATGAGGTTGTATGAATAAGAATGTAATTCATATGATTTAGTGCAAATAAATAGAAAAATAATCATTGAAGAGTGTATAGTTAGAGGATTTTAAAGTGACAGGTTAAAGCCCCCAGCTTGATTAATTATTTTAGGTTATGATACTAAATGTTAGCCTCCAGGTGAAGGGAATCGAGAGAACTCTAGAGTGAGAGTTGGTATCTTCCCTGCCCAATCGGTCTTCAAAATTATTCAAACTTTAAATTAGCCAATGTTCTTTATAGCATCTCAAGTAAGGGTAAAAAATATAATTGCTCACATTTGGCACAACACAATTTTCATAATACCACAACATAATTCCTATACTTATTGCTAATTCATGATAAGAAGAAAGATACTTTTCAAATTTAGTACTTTTATTTTACATAAACTCAAGTTATCTTTTTAAATTGTTACTGTTATAACAAAATATCAAAAAGACCAAAAAGATTTGAATTTTAATACTGCAAAAATATTTGTAGTTTAAGTAATTGTATTTTTAGAATAGAAAGTTGTTGTTCAAAAGCGCATAATGCGTATTCTCTCCGTGGGTTCGATATTCAAGTCTTAATCAAAAAGTCTTATATTACTTGATAACGATACGTATATTTGCGTAGTATCCCAATATATATATATATATATACATATATTAAAAAGTTAAATTCTTATTTTCTTTAGGATCAAGTTTTTTTCACTGTTGTAAATATAAGGAAATATAAGTGAAAATTATAATTAAAGTCACTGTTATACTAAGAGATAAAAAAGTAAGTCTATGAGGGCCCACTGATGGAAGATCAAAGGGTCCGCTGATGAAAAACCAAAAGACTCACTCTATTTGACTAGGTGCATCCCAATACGATTCCCCACCCTCAAGTGGAGCTGATTCAAGGAAAGGTCCAGTTCCATATTATCTCCAACCAGCATGTTGACACCCTAGAGGCAGTTCACCGTGGATCAAGTATTGGCATCATCAAGCTAGATCAACTGATCATCTCATGCCGACAAAGCTCAACCGACCGAGCTGATCGCGTCGACCCGAAGCCACATAATTTTAATCGAATGAGTCAGAAAGTAGCCAGACGATAAGCGCACGCATGTAAAATATTAGAAATACCATAGTTCTGAACAGTTTCAAACATGAGCAAAAATGTAACATCATCATTGAATCATCTCTCCTATAAATAGGAAAAATATTTTATGAATAAGACATGATTAGTTACTGTTCATCTCTCCCCCCATCCCCTCCTCCCTTCCTAATTTACATTCTACTCGTTGGTTGTAATCCATAGGCAAATTTGTATTCAACATCATAAATCATTATTAATGGCTCTTAAAATACTAAATTATTTTTGGAGAGCTACTTAATTACTTTTATTGTTTATCGTGCCATTTAAAGAGTTTTTGTGAATAAGTATTGAGTTAATAACACCATGTAATCACTTTTATAAATAGTTTTTGACCCTGTAAAATTATTTTTGTTAAATAGTGTATTCATAATGGAAAAAATGTTTTGACTTTTTTGACCAAATTATTTCTTTTTGTAAAAATAATTACCTGGTCAACAATTTGTGTTCCCATATAACCAATATAATTAAGATCGAATCTTTTACATTTTCGAGATGATGAGTGCTTGCTTTGACAGTCGGTTTGATTTGACATGATTTTTTATGCAATTTCATAAAAGATGTAGCTTTTACTCTTCCATGAAACGGTGCTTAAAAGCCAAGCAATAATTCTAGTAATATGTTAAGCTAAAGTATTTGGACTACGAGGCATCCTCCACGCATTGGACTTGTAAAATAATTGACATTCATATATAGTTTATATGTGGCTCATTAAGTAGGGAAAAATATTATATCAGGACTCCTAACGTAGAGCTACGTTTGGATTGAAATATTCAGCTGTGTTACGGGAATATTTAATCTGCGTTATTTGTAAAAATGATATGTTGTTCAAGTATTTGGTGGTGTTATTGAAATATTCTATCACGTTACTTGATTTGGGGTGAAGTGTTATTGGAATATTCTCTCTCATTACTTGATTTGGGGTTGAGTTATTCCAATAACATAGTGAAAATTGAAATAACACGAGTAATATGCCGAACAACATAGCTCCAAATCAAGTAACGCGAGGGAATATTCTAATAACGCTGCAAAATAATCGAATAATATCATATAATACTCGAATAACTCATCATTTTTACAAATAACACAAATAAAATATTCCCGTAACACAACCGAAAATTCCAATTCGAATGTAATATTTTTTCCATTAAGTAGTATGCATTTGATTCATTCCCTTAATAAATGAGCTCCTTTAATAAATGAGCTGAGCATAAATAATTTTTTTATATAAATTTTATATGATATATTTAAAGAATTATTAGATTTTATTTTTCTTAAATCAATGAGTTAAGAAAGTGTGATATAAGTTTAAATAAACAAACAAATCGAATCGTGTCTAATGTTATCATTTTATTTAGATGCCATTTTAAATAAATAAATTGAACAAGCAGAATAATGATAAGTATAGGATTCATTTAAATTTAACTTATTTTAACTCATTTTCACATATTTATTTATGATATTTAAGCAAAATTAATTACAAATATATGCACACATCTAATCTCTAAAATTTTAAATTAAATAACTGGTAATTGAAAATTTAAATTTTTAACTAATATATATATATATATATATATATTAAAAAGAATGGTCTGAGACTATTACACGAACCCCAAAGCCAATTCCTTGTACCTAATCATTCGAGGATCACCCTTATTATCACTAAACTGGTCAGAGGGTGATTTGAACTCGTGACCTGAAGAAATTTACCAAAGAAACTGCTTTANTTTGTTTATATGACTTTATAAATTTATTGATTTAATACTTGAAGAGATAAATGGTAAAATAGCATTCATTTATTATTTAATTAATTTTTAAAAATTAAAATATTAAAGTAATATTTAAAAATCATATAAAGTTATAATTATAATCAATAATCAATGCAATATTTTAATAGCTAAATTAAACCAATCAAATATAATTTATAAGAAAAATTTATCCAAACGAAGGGAATGGAAATGGAATTAGTAATGCTGCCTCCTTCAGATATATTAATTATTATTATTAACATAATACAGATTGCATGCTTTTTTTCTTAGTCTTTTTAATATATAAATATTATTTATCGACATATAAGAGTAAATTATTTATAAATACATTATTTTTCACTGAAATGTAAACTAGTTGATTTAGGGTCCGTTTTGGGCAGTTGCTGCTTATTAAAAAGCAACGGTTAGACTGCTCGATAATTATCTGATGCTCAAGAAGCTGCGATGACTATTACACTTTTTTTTTTAAGTCAGACTGCAGCTAGAAAGCTGACATCGCACCTAACCAGGAGTAATGGGAAAACACTGATTTTAGCGATAGCTTTTTGAAAAGGCTATCAAAACACAGTTTATCGAAGCAGTGCAGTGCCGCACCGCCGTCCCAAACGAATCCTTAGTTATATGTGTTAATATATTTTTTCAAATTTTATTTTTTGACCAAATATAAGATTTTATTAGTTTGCATGCACATCAAAAATCACTTGGACCAACAAATAAGTCCACTCATTCTATTAGATCAGCACAATGAGTCCATCCGATTAAACTTGGCAATCAGCCCTAGCCCTAGACTTGATCAAAAGAAAATTCCTATAGTTGTGATGAACTCATTGACAAGATCAAGTCATTTCAACTTTAAAGAAAGACAAAGTCATTAAGGAGTTTTTTTGATTGGATGCACTGCAATTCAATTATGAAGGTGTTCAATTTTTAAATATTTGATTAGAAGTAAAGTAAACACAATAAATTATTTTGAAGCTTTTAAAACTCTTATTTTAGTTCCATTTTACGTAATCAAAACTCAACCGCAATGAAAAAATTCCAAAATGTAGCGTTTTGTGTCGCTCTCAGCCTTCGAGGTATTATTATCTTTGGCCCAATGACCCACTTTTTTGCCCCATTGGTGCAACTTACCAAGAGATCATCAATCTCAAGATTGCCCCCATACTGGCATGCGTGACTTTGAATTATATGATAAAATTCTAATAATTACATCAAAAGGCACCCCAACAATTAAATGTTCAAATTCATTTTGTTTAAGAGGTTTCATAATCCCCCTAATTAAGTAATTAACATCCTAGTTAATGTTCTTAACCTCGAATCATTCACTAGGAAGATAGGATTCTAAAGATGATTCCTACGGATTCAAGAGTTGGCTCCCAACATGTAGTACTTTTTTCTTATATGATATTATTTTGTATGTCACTTAGTTCTTATGTTGACGTTGATGTTATGTTATGATAATATTTTTAACGGCCTAAGGTCTCACCCATCGAGATATTGTCCACTTTAGCCTATTGGCATCAAAGTTTCGTCCTATTGGTGTAATATCCTAAGATGTTGTTGATGGCCAAAAATTGTTATAACGCAAGTCGGTTGAGCATGCAAGTATACGTGTTAAGTAATATATGAATTTTAGATTTCACTTATCAATGCCACGAAAAAATAGTTAAAAAGTAATATAGATAGGTGAAACTCTTGTTTTATTAACATATTGAACATAGTTAACCCAATTACAAGAAATAAATCCTACAATCCTAAACAAAATAATGAGTGAAATAAAATAGAAAATAAGAAAATAATACGTCTAACAGCTAAGATTAGATAAGTGTTCTTGAGAGAGAGTAAGGCTCATGCTCCCATGATTCAAGTCCAATGTGTTTCTAGTCGTGTTTCTTTAAATTCGCGTGTGATAGTTGTTAACTAAAGATAATAATCTTCTTAGCCTATGTTTATGTCAAAAGAAAAGTTTGAAACTAGATTACGGTTAAGTGAAACTTAACCATGTAGTGTTTTCCAAAACTCTGTGAATCCCCTGTCGAGGTTACGATCCCTTAATGGTATTATGCTTATTCACCTAGGTTATCGTGTGGTAACCTACTCATTCCATTAGATGATGTTTAGAAGTCGTAGATCACATGGGTTTTTTTAACTCTTAATAGAACAAATCGGGAGTAAACTAAGTGCTAAACGTTAATACAACAACATGAACAAATCAACATGCAAATAACATTTATGGGGAGAATCATTATAACACAATGGGAAACATCAAAATCTTACAACACGAGATCATGAACAAGAATCATACACATGGCCCAAGTCTAAAAAAAATGAAGTATTTTATTGCAATCATAGAAGAAAATAATTTCATGAAGGAAGAAAAATTTACAACTAAGTATGAATACTTTTGCAATACAAGCAAGCCTCTTCGTACAACGAAAAATACTTTGCAAAATTTCTCTCACGCAGACACACTCTCTCCATCTCTCTCTCACAATGCCTGTTATGACTCGAGCAAAATAACGTCTAACAACTTTCTCCCTTATAAAGAAAGAAGAAAATCCCCGGAACGAAGATAGAGACTCTTTTCAGCTTACTCTTGGCCTCCTCTCCAAGTCTCTCCATCCATATAGGTCATGCCCTAGCTTACATTTTTAAAACCCCGTCCAAATTCTTACCAAGTTGAGAAAACTCGTGGAGGTGTAACCACGCCCGACTTTGGTGTAGCAAAGCCATAACATGCAACACAAATGGTCTTAGTGGTGGCATGACTACACCCACTTTTCGGTGCCAAACACTTCGAATCTAGCATCACCATGCCAAATTCTGATGTAGTTACGCTAGCTCTCTTGAGAATGCAAAGTAATTAAGCCATATCTACGTGTTATAATGCTAGTTTAGCTCCCTTGACTTCATTATTTTCTTGATCTTCGATGCACGTTTGACGGCCTGAAACCTGTAAAACACCACAAACAATCTTCCACAAGCATAAAATTAACATAAATGAAGTTTTTTAAGAGTTTTTTCCTCTTAAAAAACTTCATTCTTTTTCATTTCTATCTATGTATGCGGTGAAAAATTATGCCAAAGCTCAAGTTTTGCTCTNATATATATATATATATATATATATATATATATATATATATATATATATATATATATATATATTAAAATGAATCTTCATGGTAGTATAATAGATCTCATCGTAGACATCATTCGGGATCAAAAAGATAATAATCATGTCATTAATAAGTGGCCCACACATGCGCTCTCCGTACAATCATGATAAAATTAAAAGATTATCCTCGTGGAAAGCATCGCTATTCTTATCATTTGCACCCAATGATTTAAAAACAACGGGCAGAGCTTTCCCTCCCCCCCCTTAACATCAATGTGATTTGTGATGTTACATGTAACTATAAGATAACCATATTTATATATATAATTGTAGACTTATTTTATTTATCTTATTATTTTAACATGACAAATGCATAAAATGTAGTGATTTATAGGGGTTTGCAAGTCATCTATCTAAATGATTTCACTCATTAATTAATTAATTAATTAATCACTTAATTTTGATTAAATGCTTAGAAAAATGAATCAATTTGAACTTTTATGTAGTGTGATCAATTTGATTTTGAAAAAATCAAAACATAATCTAATTGATTATCTCTAACTTTAATTATAGATATATATATAAGAAATACCATAAGTTTGTATTAAAATTTATAATTATTATATGAAAGTAAATATAAAATAATATTCATCTTCAAACTATTTATTTATTTATATGACTTTATAAATTTATTGATTTAATACTTGAAGAGATAAATAGTAAAATAGCATTCATTTGTTAATTAATTAATTTTTCNGTTTGTATTAAAATTTATAATTATTATATGAAAGTAAATATAAAATAATATTCATCTTCAAACCATTTATTTGTTTATATGACTTTATAAATTTATTGATTTAATACTTGAAGAGATAAATGGTAAAATAGCATTCATTTATTATTTAATTAATTTTTAAAAATTAAAATATTAAAGTAATATTTAAAAATCATATAAAGTTATAATTATAATCAATAATCAATGCAATATTTTAATAGCTAAATTAAACCCATCAAATATAATTTATTCTAATTATAATTTTTTAAGAAAAAAATAATCCAAACGAAGGGCACCCATTCTCATATATTATGAGCGTGTGAANAAAGTTATAATTATAATCAATAATCAATGCAATATTTTAATAGCTAAATTAAACCAATCAAATATAATTTATAAGAAAAATTTATCCAAACGAAGGGAATGGAAATGGAATTAGTAATGCTGCCTCCTTCAGATATATTAATTATTATTATTAACATAATACAGATTGCATGCTTTTTTTCTTAGTCTTTTTAATATATAAATATTATTTATCAACATATAAGAGTAAATTATTTATAAATACATTATTTTTCACTGAAATGTAAATTATTTGATTTAGGGCCCGTTTTGAGCAGTTGCAGCTTATTAAAAAGCAACGATTAGGCTGCTCGATAATTATTTAATGTTCAAGAAGTTGCGGTGGTATTACAATTTTTTTTTTAAAGTCAGACTGCAGCTAGAAAGCTGACATCGCACCTAACCAGGAGTGGTGGAAAAACACTGATTTTAGCGATAGCTTTTTGAAAAGACTGTCAAAACGCAGTTTACCGAAGCAGTGCAGTGCCGCACCGCCGTCCCAAACGGACCCTTAGTTATAAGTGTTAATATATTTTTTCAAATTTAATTTTTTGACCAAATATAAGATTTTATTAGTTTGTATGCACATCAAAAATCACTTGGACCAACAAATAAGTCCACTCATTCTATTAGATCAGCACAATGAGTCCATCCGGTTAAACTTGGCAATCAGCCCTAGACTTGATCAAAAGAAAATTCCTATAGTTGTGATGAACTCATTGACAAGATCAAGTCATTTCAACTTTAAAGAAAGACAAAGTCATTAAGGAGTTTTTTGATTGGATGCACTGCAATTCAATTATAAAGGTTTTCAATTTTTAAGTATTTGATTAGAAGTAAAGTAAACACAATAAATTATTTTGAAGGTTTTAAAACTCTTATTTTCGTTCCATTTTTAAGTAATCAAAACTCAACCGCAATGAAAAAAATTCCAAAATGTAACGTTTTGTGTCGCTCTCAGCCTTCAAGATATTATTATCTTTGGCCCAGTGACTCACTTTTTTGCCCCATTGGTGCGACTTACCAAGAGGTCATCAATCTCAAGATTGCCCCCATACGGGCATGCGTGACTTTGAATTATATGATAAAATTCTAATAATTACATCAAAAGGCACCCCAGCAATTAACTGTTCAAATTTATTTTATTTAAGAGGTTTCATAATCCCCCCAATTAAGTAATTAACATCCTAGTTAATGTTCTTAACCTCGAATCATTCACTAGGAAGATAGGATTCTAAAGATGATTCCTACGGATTCAAGAGTTGGCTCCCAACATGTAGTACTTTTTTCTTATATGATATTATTTTGTATGTCACTTAGTTCTTATGTTGACGTTGATGTTATGTTATGATAATATTTTTAACGGCCTAAAGTCTCACCCATCGAGATATTGTTCATTTTATCCTATTGGCCTCAAAGTTTCGTCCTATTGGTGTAATATCCTAAGATGTTGTTGATGGCCAAAAATTGTTATAACGCAAGTCGGTCGAGCATGCAAGTATACATGTTAAGTGATATATGAATTTTTGATTTCACGTATCAATGCCACGAAAAAATAGTTAAAAAGTAATACGGATAGGCGAAACTCTTGTTTTATTAACATATTGAACATAGTTAACCCAATTACAAGAAATAAATCCTACAATCCTAAACAAAATAATGAGTGAAATAAAATAGAAAATAAGAAAATAATACGTCTAACAGCTAAGATTAGATAAGTGTTCTTGAGAGAGAGTAAGGCTCATGCTCCCATGATTCAAGTGCAATGTGTTTCTAGTCGTGTTTCTTTGAATTCGCGTGTGATAGTTGTTAACTAAAGATAAAAATCTTCTTAGCCTATGTTTATGTCAAAAGAAAAGTTTGAAACTAGATTACGGTTAAGTGAAACTTAACCATGTAGTGTTTTCCAAAACTCTGTGAATCCCCTGTCGAGGTTACGATCCCTTAATGGTATTATGCTTATTCACCTAGGTTATCGTGTGGTAACCTACTCATTCCATTAGGTGATGGTTAGAAGTCGTAGATTACATGGGTTTTTAAAATCTTAATAGAACAAATCGGGAGTAAACTAAGTGTTAAACGTTAATACAACAACATGAACAAATCATCATTCAAATAACATTTATGGGGAGAATCATAAATAACACAATGGGAAACATCAAAATCTTACAACACAGGATCATGAAAAAGAATTAGACACATGGCCGAAGTCTGAAAAAAATGAAGTATTTCATTGCAATCATAGAAGAAAATAATTGCATGAAGGAATAAAAATTTACAACTAAGTATGAATACCTTTGCAATACTAAAAAGTCTCTTCGTACAACGAAAAATACTTTACAAAATTTCTCTCCCGCAGACACACTCTCTCCATCTCTCTCTCACAGTGCCTCTCATGACTCGAGCAAAATAACGCCTAACAACTTTCTCCCTTATAAAGAAGGAAAAAAAACCCTAGAACGAAGATAGAGACTCTTCTCAGCTTACTCTTGGCCTCCTCTCCAAGTCTCTCCATCCATATAGGTCATGCCCTAACTTACTTTCTTAAAGCCCCATCCAAATTCAACATGAAAATTCTTACCAAGTTGAGAAAACTAGTGGAGGTGTAGCCACGCCCGATTTTGGTGTAACCAAGCCATAGCATGCAACACAAATGGTTTTAGCAGTGGCATGACTACACCCACTTTTCGGTGCCAACCACTTCAAATCTAGCATCACCATGCCAAATTCGGATGTAGTTACACTGACTCTCTTGAGAATGCAACGTAATTATGCCATATCTACATGTTATAATGCTAGTTTAGCTCCCTTGACTTCATTATTTTCTTGCTCTTTGATGCACGTTTGACGGCCTGAAACCTGTAAAACACCACAAACAATCTTCCACAAGCACAAAATTAAAATAAATGAAGTTTTTTAAGAGTTCTTTTCTCTTAAAAAACTTGATTCTCTTTCATCTCTATCCATGTATGCGATGAAAAATTATGCCAAAGCTCAAGTTTTGTTCGCCACCAAAAANATATATATATATATATATATATATATATATATATATATATATATATTAAATAGTTAAATTCTTATTTTCTTCATTATCAAGTTTTTGGCACTGTTGTAAAATAAGGAAATATAAGTGAAAACTATAATTAAAGTCATTGTTATACTAAGAGATAAAAAAGTAAGTCTATGAGGGCCCACTGATGGAAGATCAAGGGGTCCGCTGATGAAAGACCAAAAGACTCACTCCAGTGGAGCTGATTCAAGAAAAGGTCCAGTTCCATATTATCTCCAACCAGCATGTTGACACCCTAGAGGCAGTTCACCGTGGATCAAGTATTGGCATCATCAAGCTAGATCAACTGATCATCTCATGCCGACAAAGCTCAACCGACCGAGCTGATCGCGTTGACCCGAAGCCACATAATTTTAATCTACTGAGTCAAAAAGTAGCCAGACGATAAACACACACATGTAAAATATTAGAAAACCATAGTTCTGAACAGTTTCAAACACGAGCAAAAATGTAACATCATCATCGAATCATCTCTCCTATAAATAGAAAAAATATTTTATGAATAAGACGTGATTAATTAGGATTATTTGTATTCAACATCATACATCATTATTAATGGCTCTTAAAATACTAAATTATTTTTGGGAGAGCTACTTAATTACTTTTATTGTTTATCGTGCCATTTAAAGAGTTTTTGTGAATAAGTATCGAGTTAATAACACCATGTAATCACTTTTATAAATAGTTTTTGACCCTGTAATTATTTTTGTTAAATAATGTATTCATAATGGAAAAAATGTTTTGGCTTTTTAGAGCAAATTATTTCTTTTTGTAAAAATAATTGTGTGGTCAACAATTTGCGTTCCCATAAAACCAATATAATTAAGATCGAATCTTTTACATTTTCGAGATGATGAGTGCTTGCTTTGACAGTCGGTTTGATTTGACATGATTTTTTATGCAATTTCATAAAAGATGTAGCTTTTACTCTTCCATGAAACGGTGCTTAAAAGCCAAGCAATAATTCTAGTAATATGTTAAGCTCAAGTATTTGGACTACGAGGCATCCTCCACGATTTGGACTTGTAAAATAATTGTTATTCATATATAGTTTATATGTGGCTCATTAAGTAGGAAAAAATATTATATCAGGATTCCTAACGTAGAGCTACGTTCAGATTAAGAATATTCTGCTGTATTATGAGAATATTACATCTGCGTTCTTTGTAAAAATAATGTGTTATTGAAGTATTTTGCGTTGTTATTGAAATATTATATCACGTTACTTGATTTGGGGCTGAAGTGTTATTGTAATATTCCATCTCATTACTTGATTTGGGGTTGAGTTATTTCAATAACATAGTGAAAATTGAAATAACACGGGGAATATGCCGAATAACATAGCTCTAAATCAAGTAACGCGAGGGAATATTCCAATAACGCTGCAAAATAATCGAATAACTCATCATTTTTACAAATAATGCAAATGAAATATTCTTGTAACACAATCGAAAATTCCAATCCGAATGTAACTCTACGTTAGGAGTCACGATGTAATATTTTTCCCATTAATTAGTATGCATTTGATTCATTCCTTTAATAAATGAGCTTAGCATAAATAATTTTTTTATATAAATTTTATATGAAATATTTAAAGAATTATTAGATTTTATTATTCTTAAAACAATGAGATAAAAAAGTGTGATACAAGTTTAAATAAACAAACAAATCGAATCCAGTCTAATGTTATCATTGTATTTAGATGCCATTTTAAATAAATAAATAAAANAAATAAGGAAATATAAGTGAAAACTATAATTAAAGTCATTGTTATATTGTTGCATATAGACAGTCGGGATCAACTAGCCACCATCTTTTTTTTTTCCCTTAGCCATCTGAGCTCACTTCCTTTTAGAGCCAGGCTCAAATTGAGGTAAGTCATTGCCTTTATATAGTGAGGTAAGTCTTCCATAGTTGACTTAACCTTAAGATTTTCCGCATATGTATAACTAATGACTACATAATACATACACAACCTTCTGAGCAAAATCAAAATAACTTAATCAAATAAAAAATAAATAAATTTTACATCCGCTCGATCTTCAGAGTCGAGATGAAAAGCCGAACACAATATTCTAAATTAATAATAGCATCACTCTTGATGTGCACGTTACTATCGTCATGGGTTTAATTTATAGGTGTTAGCTAGCGACCTTTTAAGGCAAATCATAAGTCTTAAATAGTTGAGTTGGGTTCACTCATCGATGTGAGTGAAAGCCATATGTTCATACACTAGGTTCATGCCATGCCTTCAGTTTATCGATTGAACTCACCTTGTTTTAGGATCAAAAGTAGTCATGCTGGCCAAGTTGGCCTTGTCATGGGACTCACATCTCTTAGGCGTTCGTTGACTGGTCTTGTCGAAATATAAGTCGTCAAACAAAATTCAATTTCAAGTTCAAAATATAAAACCCAACTATATGATACATTAAAAAAATGAATGAGTCTCCCAATATTCGGTATTCCTTACTTATCATTCGTTGGCTTTCGACAATAGTTGTTCTTTAAGGATCCTTGAAAACTACTTTGAGATCTATAAAAATGTAGTTATTGTTTTAATCAAGAATTTTTTTAGAAAAGACAATTTTCTGATTTAATTAAAAATGATTTTTACGTGCCAACCACCAAAAAAATTGAATATAATATTATAACCACTCAAACTTCAAATATAACAATTTAACCACCCTTTTTCATTACAACAACCCTCCTTTATCCTCCAGTGAAATTTTTAAATGAAAGTTTTGGGTGGTTAAAATATTATATTTAAATTTTTGGATAATTAAAATGTTATATTTAAAATTTGAATTTTTAAAAGTCTCAATTAAATAAAAAGTCTCGTCTCATTAAAGATAATAAACATTAAAATTTAAATAAATTCTATTGAATATTTTTAGGACATAAAAAAATTCTTACCCACAAAGCCCCATAATAGTAAAACAATCACTTCGCGATTGAATCCATCATATGGCAGATAATATACGACTAAATTTAAATAAATTCTATCGAATATTTTTAGGACAAAAAAAAAAATTCTTATCCACAAAGCCCCATAATAGTAAAACAATCACTTCGCGATTTAATCGATCGTATGACAGTATTTTCATCCATTAGAGTGATACAATTCCTAATATTGTATTTGATCGTAAATGAGAAATTTTAAAGCTCTGTGCAGCCTGCGTATTCTATCTTCAAATAGGTATAATACCCGAATCACATAAATTTGAAGCAAAAAGTATAACTAGTAAGCAAATATTAATTATAATAATAAATATAAACATATGATATAAACAAACTTAAAAGTTATAATATTATTATTATGTTCTCACAGCTCATTTGATATTCTCAAAATCAGCTTCCACTTCTCAATTCTTCATACTTACAACCCATCAAAAGTTTCAGCATAATGAGAGATAGTTTTACATCATAAAAAGAAGCAGTAAACTATTTATATGAAAAAATAGCTATGCAGCATGAGCTTGTAACTCACCGTAGTAGTGGCCTAGCCATGCATTAACTCCACTAAACGTAAATGAAATTTAAGGTTGTTCAATTCATAGTTTTAAGTTTAATTTAATGGACTTTGTGAATTTAATTTTGACAGCGAGTTGAACCTATCATACCCCCTGTTCATAGTCGAATTAGTCGAACTAACAAATTGAGTCTGATTTGCAAAACTTTGCTCTTCCCAATCTCTCCACAAATATTTCTCTCTCTAAACCAAACCCTCATTAGCCGCACTATCTCATTTCAACACACTCACTTTCTGATTCTTGACCAACACCTCCCTCCTTAATTGATCACTCTCTCTACCACATCCTTCATATTCACCAATATATCATGTCACGACATGACCCAGAGTTCTAAATTAACCATGACGACAACAATCGATCAGACGATATGAATTAAAATTACGATTTTTATTTTATATAACTTGTTATTAATAGATGAAAGAACCACAAATCAAATTAAATTAAAACTAAATTTACCTCATTACTAGTTGTTCGCGCCTTCTATAAACATTTACAATTTTATCGCACATCTTTTAATTACTTAATTATCCTAAAAAGTCTGTTTAAAATACTAATGAGCTAAGTCGGTGAAAACTCACTCCTAAACTACAATAACATAAATAAAAGTATAAGTAATATAAATGTCAGCTAAACTTTCTTTAAAAAATCAATATTAAGATTTGATGCTATTCAAAGAATTTTATTATATCAATAGCATACTAAAATAATTTTATATCTGTACAATAATCACAATAACACCATCTAAAATTTTATACCATTTAAATTATTTTAATATCAATATATTTTTTCAGGTTGCGCACATGAGTATCTTAGCGTTTCATTGCTAGTATCATAAATGGGGCTACTCTATTATAGTGAGTCATGCAAATACAGTATTCTATGAAAACCTCTCTTCATTAAAACCATATTGCATTCTTATTTGTGTATCAGACAATATACTTACAAATCCTTCAATTGATAAGTTAAATTATATTATCACACATCATTTCTATAATATCAAGAAAAATTCACTAGAATTTAAAATTCTGAATTTACAATATTTTCAATATAGCAAATACATTTAATTTAGAAGAAATAAAGTATTAGCATTATGATAAGAACATAAAAACTCACCTTTTTGATGTCGGATTAATTTGTTTTGACATTGATTTTTCTAAAATTAGAAGCCCAAAGTAAACATGATATCCATTTTAGAATTTAATTTATTTATTATGTTATTACAAATTTATTAACTTATCATTTTAATTTAAATAATCCTACGTATTATTTTCTATTATATAAACACACACATACAAACAACAAGCAAACAAACAAACGTACATACATAATTATTAAATGACTTGATGAAACCCCTTCTCTTTTCGCACGAGAGATCTCCCTCAACTCTTCTTTGAGGGCCTGCTAGGAAAGACCACACGTTGCTCTTCGCTCACACAAGCTCTCCAGGCCAACGCCTCCTTCCTTTATATAACAATAGGTCATGATGACACTTTCCGCGGCGTTTGCCGGCGCCGACAAGAACGTTCCGGAGGGTGCCTCCACTTTGTCCAATATGGGGGGCAGGTTTTGCAGGAGCNGACTCGACTAGCTGACCGGCGAGCTCTTAGTAGGTGCTGCGGGTCAGCCAAGCTAAAGAAAAATTGTTTAACTTGATTTAATGAGACTGTCGGTTTGTTGGATTTTTATTGACAATGGTTAGGTAAGATTGCCTCTGTCTGCTAAGCTGAGCCGATTGATTTATTGAGTTTGGCTGCAGGCCCTCGATCGTAGTCAAACATCTCCTCTCGATTGAGTAGAGCTAGGCTATCGAGCAGATGATGAGTCACCGTAATTTTATTGGTAGCCGTTTTTATATGAAGAAGTCTTGAGGGATAGTTGAGACTCGCTCATTGCTTCTTGATGGTGTTCGGGGAGGCTGTTGAATACCTCCAAGAGAATTGTAAGACCCAAGGGCTAAGCTTTTCCCCTTGGGTTGGTTTCTTCATGGGGAATATCCTAAATTCTCCTGTGCTTTACTTCCTCTCGAACTGCTCAGGTTCAAACGGCTTGGTTGCCTTGGTTATTTTTGATATTGATGTTTCCGATCGGACACATGGGCTACTGAATCTCCTATTGGTGAGCTCTCCTTGGTCATGCCATGTCCAGTATGAGCCATCAAATCTCTACGAGATTTGTGCCAGTACTTTTTCTGTATACATTTTAAATTTTTAATGATTTTTACAAATTCTGACCATAAACTCTAAATTGCTAAATTTTGATTGGTTTAATTGAATTTGAACCGCATAGATTATGCCTTCTATCTGCTTTTAAAGCCTAGTAATGTGATGGTTGGATAGTTTTTAGTAAATCTAATTAGTGGCTATTGGATTTTGATTTTGACATAGTGGTTATTATGGCACCCTTTATCAATCGCCATTGGANGAATAGATATAGGGTTTGAGGTATAATGCTCTTTCATTTAAACTATGAAAAATATGGGGTCAGTTTGATTTCATATTTTTCTAAAACTTATATATATATATATATATATATATATATATATTAAATGTCATTCCGAAGCGAGCGACGAGATTCCGACTTCGGCGATCGACAGCTTCCAACTGGCAACTCCACGCCCAAAATAGTGTCGATACATTCGTTCTAGGCCCCACACATTCAACATTTTCTTTTGTAATCGGGTGATGAACGTTCATAAGTCTTGTTATATCCCTGCCTGATATGCAACACAACTTGTTAACTCTTTTGAGGTATTTTGGTGCTTGCGACATGCCTTATGAGCTGTCATTTGAAGTGTGTGAAGGACGTGATCATGGCCACTAGAAATCTTTTAAACCACCTAAGTGCAGACCTCCTTAGTGTAGTGAAAAATAGGCAACACTTCAATGCGGCTGTGATCCTTTGGAAGTAGAAGGTTGACTCAAAGGAGGCAATTGAGTCAACAA
This sequence comes from Phalaenopsis hybrid cultivar, assembly GCA_002079205.1. NCBI lineage: Eukaryota > Viridiplantae > Streptophyta > Magnoliopsida > Asparagales > Orchidaceae > Phalaenopsis > Phalaenopsis hybrid cultivar. Next base: position 87,857 of record JXCR01112439.1, on the reverse strand, counting down.
GATCAGTCCAAGCCTTATAGGATTCTAGAGTAGGGACTTTGAATCTTTCTGGGACTCAGGTTCAGAAATCCACCAAGAGATTGTTTTCTCTGACTAGCGAGGTGCTTCGGTTTACCCGAACTATTGTTTGTCCGTCGGCACCACTTTTATGGATTTATTCTCCTTATGATACTCCCCTTCTTGTAGTTGACATAATCCATGCTTACCATACCTTTTAGAATATTGAATCATGATTTATTTAATGAATTAAACCCGAGCAATAGAGTATAAGATAAGAGAGAGCAAAAGAGAAAGACGGGGAAATGCATAGTAATGAATAATAATTTGAGAGCGGTGTGCAACTTTTTATTCAGTGAATGATCTCTAATTTATAAAGAAAAAGTTTGTAATATGTAAAGTTATATTTATGGCTCTACTTTAGCGGGTACTGTATATGGTATTATAATAATTTTACATATGTGGGCCCAAAGTCTGATTATTCTACGGCTCGACTAGCTGACCGGCGAGCTCTTAGTAGGTGTTGCGCGTCAGCCAAGCTAAAGAAAAATTATTTAACCTGATTTAATGAGACTGCCGGTTGGTTGGATTTTTATTGACAAATGTTAGGTGAGATTGCCTCTGTCTGCTAAGTTGAGCCGATTGATTTATTAAGTTTGGCTGCAGGCCCTCGATCGCACTCAAGCATCTCCTCTCGATTGAGTAGAGCTAGGCTATCGAGCAGATGAAGAGTCACCGTAATCTTATTGGTAGCCGTTTTATATGAAGAAGTCTTGAGGGATAGTTGAGACTTGCTCATTGCTTCTTGATGGTGTTCAGGGAGGCTGTTGAATACCTCTAAGAGAATTGCAAGACCCAAGGGCTAAGTTTTTCCCCTTGGGTTGGTTTCTTCATGGGGAATATCCTAAATTCTCCTGTACTTCACTTCCTTTCGAACTGCTCAGGTTCAAACCGCTTGGTTGCCTTGGTTATATTTGATATTGATGTTTCCAATCGGACACATGGGCCACTGAATCTCCTATTGGCGAGCTCTCCTTTGTCATGTCATGTCCAGTATGAGCCATCAAATCTCTACGAGATTCATGCCAGTACTTTTTCTGTATACATTTTAAATTTTTAATGATTTTACAAATTCTGACCATAAACTCTAAATTGCTAAATTTTGATTGGTTTAATTGAATTCGACCCGCATAGATTATGCCTTCAATCTGCTTTTAAAGCCTAGTAATGTGATGGTTGGATAGTTTTTAGTAAATCTAGCTAGTGGCTATTGGATTTTGATTTTGACATAGTGGTTATTATGGCACCCTTTACCAATCGCCATTGAGTATGACTTTCATGAGTATGACTTTAACAACAGATAGTTGATTATCCAAAATAAGGATTCTTCAGCGCAATTGCATTGTCTTTTCTTTCTCTATTGCATTTTTTATTTGTTACAGAGGTCATTTTGAGCTTTTCTTACTCTTTTATTTATTCAGTTCAATATGACAGCGGTGCTGATTTTTGGCTTCTCCCTCTTAAATTATCCAACTTTTTTACGCAATTATGCGGTGCTGATTTTTGGTGATTGGAATATGAACTGATTTTCTTTGTCTACTTTCTCTTGTAGCATATTGGCATGTTTCAGCTGCTTTTATACATGATATTAGACGTTCTAGGTGGTATAATTGTAATAATCAAATTCTAGACGTTAGATATGTAAATGCATATATGAATTGAGTGGTATGTATGTAAATGTCCCAAAATATGTGTAATTTTAGTTGCAGTCATCCCATATGCGTATGGTTACATGCTTGATCAGCGTAAGAAGGCTCTGTCGAAGATAAAGAATGCATAATATTATGGTCCTTTTAATCTATAAATCTCCGTTGCTCTAAAAACTTCATAAAAATGTGTAGAATAAAAGGTGATTGATTTGTAGATTTTTTTTAAAATACATAATTTGTCCGTTTATTTGAAAGTATTTCATTTTTACTAATTTAAATGTTAAATATATAATATTATTAAAATTATATAGCTAATTCATGAAAAAGGAAAATTATATACTCTATTTACATAAATCCAAACAGCTCATAAGTATTCAAAATACAATATTTTTACCATACTCTCCATGCTTCAAACCAAACAAAAAACCATACAATTTATATTACACTTTATTTCGAGTAAACAAAAAAGCTTCTTAATTAGCTTCTAATTCAAGGCATTGAGACACACTCAAACTCGTGCGAACTTCTTCTCCTCACAGCAAGGTTCATTTATTGTCCTAATAGCAAGTTGAGTAACTTTGGTTGGCTTCATTATATCTCATATGACTTTCATCTGTGCAAATCATATATTTGCACCTGCCGGTTATCTGTTATTCCAATTGATTTTGCCGAGCGAGAGTGCGAGACCAATCCAACTTGGTTGTTAAATAATTTTCATTAGGAATTCCAATTAAGAACTATAGATATTCATCCGACAAACTCTTTAAAATGCAAGAAATTTAAAACACAATAACACATAAGCTGCAGGCTCCAAGCAGCATTTTCGTTACTAACACAACCGCAACATGTTCATCTTTACTTTATGACAATTGCTACGACATGAAACTCACATAATAAACAAGCAAATTATTCATATGTTAACATTCTCATTTTATTCTATATGCGGACTCGTAAAAAGCCTATATCTAATATGTGATTGGGGACTGCAGAAGCTCCATCAGATTTAACTCAGTTATGAACGTCCAACGACAACACCCGTGTCTCCACGACGTGTACAATCCGGAGTTATGTAAAGGTAGACAGCAACAAGAATGATGACCGCAAAAATGCAGAGGAATTCAATGCCGAGGTACTGAAATGGAAGCGCAAATACAGGGAGAAGAAGGCAAGCTATTGCAACGAACGCGAGGGTCAAAAACATGAGCTTCTTCAGCATCCAGGCCTCCTTTCTACTGCCCCTCCTTCTGCAAGCGTAGAAAGCAAGCACTAAGGCTGCAAAGAGGCCGTTGAAGGTGGCAACGTTGTAGCCGGTGTAGAGGATACGGTGTGCTGCTGCATTTGGCGGCATGTTCACTAAGAGTGTAATTGAAGCTCCCAATCCAGCAAGACTTGTGGGCATGGCGAAGTCCTGGATATGTTCCCAATCTTTAGTACCGGAGAGTGCTTCTTTGGCTGATTCTATATCTTTGTGGGGTGTGCTGTTGATGATCTCTTCATCAAGAGACGGTTTAGAAATTGAGGAGGGATTCATGAAGGATATGGAGGTGGAGATGATGGAGGAGAAGGTGAGCAATCGTATGGTTCGGAGTTTGTAATTTGTGGGGGGTTATATATCAGAGAGGGTGAAAGGGGAGACTTCGAAGAAACTTCGGGGATGGAAGGGATTTGGAGTGCTCGGGGGCAATTTTAAGGAGCTCCACTTCATTAGTCTGAATTTGTTGCGTGCGCCGGTGAGAGATTTTTTGACCGCCGAAGTTTTTGAACTTTATAGCATGCTTTTTATATGGATTCAATATGGATTTATATATCTAATTTCTATATATATATATATATATATATATATATA
>JXCR01112439.1:73184-83851 GCA_002079205.1 Phalaenopsis hybrid cultivar | reverse complement strand
TATATATATATATATATATATTTGATGTGTGCTATAAAATTCACGGTGGTAGAGCAACGGACTATCGTCTTAGTGTTGTACGAAAGTTCAGCACACTCACAAATGAAAGAGAAACAAGTGGTGATAACTCCAGAAGTTTTTACTTGAAAAACCGGTAAGAGAAAAATCACGGGGTCTGACCCAATTGCGGAAATCTACTGTTGATTGTTTATTACATAAATCCCTTGTCCTATAGATGGGAATGGGTAAATATATTTTTCAGATTACAATGTCGGCTGAGGGCGTCTGGTTGATGATGATTGATGGTGGTTAGTGGTGGTCGATGACGGTTAGCGGAGGTCGGCGACGATCGATGATGGTCGTCGAAGGTCGGCAGTGGTCGATGACGGAGGTGATGTTGAGCTGCATCTTCTCAAGGCCTTTGGCTCTCTCTCCACTTCACCTTCCCCTCATGTGAGAGGTGGGGTCTATTTATAGTGTTCTGGGTACAATTAATGCAGGAATATCAACCATTTTGATCGGACGTTCGAAAGAGTTTCATTCGATCATGCGGCATTTAATGAACATTTGAGTGTCTTAACGATGTTAGAATTGAGTGATCCTAGACTCGTTGGATTTGTCTTGCCGAGACGCTCGATTCGAGTATAGGCTTTCTAGCATCAACATCTAATTGTCCTTCCAAATGTGTCTGTAAATCTTCTAAGAGTGGTTTCTGAACTTGATTTGACTAGTTTTTATATCATTTGGTCTGTCTCATTGAGCTGGTCAGTTTGACTATAAGTTTGCTAAAATTAGAGCTCTTGATGAATTTTTATCAATATTTGAGTGTTTCTTGCTCAATATCGTCTTGGGATCCGTGTCATATCTCGAGAATTTGTGTCGGATGTTGAAAATTTGTTGGTGGCGTATTAGTTGCCTCCTATTTTCAGGCGAGACCATTTTTATTATCCAAAAATATCAAGACTTGAGCATTTATATCCTGCATAAGTATCAATATATATTATTTTATTAGTATTTGTATAACAATATTTTTCTCTTTATATATTAAGAAGCTGAATACAGCTTAGTTGGTAAGATCTTTTGCTTCATGAGAGGTTGGCAGAATTCGAATCCCGCCTTAGACATAAAAAATAATTTTTTTTTATTTAGAGTTGGGGAGCCAGAATTCCGAATTGCTCGTGGATTTTGAGAGAAAAAAAATTGATCTCTCTTTTGAAGATGAAGTTTTTTTTGTCATTTAATATTTACACTTCTTTTTAGCCTATTTATTAACAAAAACTTAATTTTTCACTTTTTTTTTAATTCTATTTAATAACAAATATTTAATTTTTCACTTCTTTTTGAAGTCTATAATAATGATTATTCAATGGTTAAATCTCTTTTGGAGCCTATAAATAGGAGTCTGAAAGTTGGTAGAAGTGGAGTCCTCTGCTGATCCGGGATTTCCTAGAAAAAGAAAATCATCCTGAGTAGCAGTGAAGAGTTGAGCAAAGTGTTGCGGTATAGATTTGCGGTGAAGTATTCTGGCGAAGCATTGCGGTGCAGAGTTGCAGCGAAGAGTTACGATGAAACATTGTTGTGAAGCGTTGCGACGAAGAGTTGTGGTGAAGCGTCGCGTCAAACAGTTGCTATGAAGCATCGCGGTGATCCGTTGTTGTGAAGCGTCGCAACGATCCGTTGTTGTGAAGCGTTGCAGTGAAGTGTCGCGGTACAGAGCTGTGGCGAAGCGTTGCTGTGTGCTGTCGCGAAAATGGTGAAACTTGGAGAACCCCGTTCTGCTGAGAACAAGAGGAAAAGTCAAATGACCATAGCCGGCCTCCGACGACCATCGCCGACCACCACCGACCGTCGTCGACCTCCATCAATCGTGATTGACCACCACTAACCACCATCAATTATCATCAATCAGATGTCGTCAGTCGACGTTGTAATCTGAAAAATATAGTTACCTTTTGTCATCTGTAGAACAAGGGATTTATGTAATCAACGATCAACAGTAGATTTTTGCAACTAGGTCAGGCCCCATGGTTTTTCTTTTACGGGTTTTCCATGTAAAACTTCTAGAGTCATCACCGCTTGTTTCTCTTTCATCTATGTGTGTGTTGAACTTTTGTACAACGCTAAGACGATAGTCCGTTACTCTATCACCACAAATTTTCTAGCACACATCAATATTAAAAAAGAAATTATAGGAAGCTATTATATGTGGAGCTGTAAAAAAAGCTCATTGTTCGCAAACAGTACGTGTTCGGTTCGTCGAGGAGTTCGCGTTCAATTCGTTCGATAAGCAAATGAGACAAACACAGACAATTTTTTTTCGTTCGATTTATAAACGAACCAAATACGAACAGTTATTTGTTCGATCGTGTTTGAATCATTATTGTTCGAAATATAAAACAATTTAAAATAATTATATATTAAATTTATTATATTTTAAAAATAATTATATACTCTAAAAATTTTTCATATTTAAAATAATTAAATTATAAAAATTATAATATGATATTCAGGCTCGTTTCTTAGCTTATATTAAATTCTATAATTTTGTATTTAAGTTCAGGTTCTTCTCTTAGCTTAAATTTTCTTATATTTTTTTTAGATTTATTTAGTTTCTTTGAATGAAACCTTATTTTTAAGAATGAAATCTTGCATGTTGCCTCTAGATCTGATTTTTTTTATGGATGAGATATGATATTATGGTTTTATTGTAAGCTGTGCTTTGATTATTTTACATTTGTGTTGTGATTCATGCAATTAAGCATTAATTTCATATATGTTTAAGCTTTTGAAAGATTTCAAACAATTGGAACAATAAAAAAATATAGGATTTCAAACAATTCAAAAAATTCGAACATTTCAAACATTTCAAACAAATCAAACTGAACACGAACAGTAACTTCACAAACAATTTAAAACACCAGTCTATTTCAAACACACATAATTTCAAACGATCCGAACACGAACACAAGTTATGTTCGTTCGTGTTCTGTTCATTTACACCCCTAATTATATAAATCACAGTCATCTCTTATGCGCCTAAGAATTTGAGTACCACACTTTACGCTCGGGGGGAATCGAACCCTATACCAGAGAGGACTTACAACNTATATATATATATATATATATATATATATATATATATATATATATATATATATATATATATTAAAAAGAATGATCTGAAGCTATTACACGAACCCCAAGCCAATCTCTTGTACCTAATCATTCGAGGACCACCCTCATTACGCTAAATTGGTCAAAGGATGATTCGAACCCGTGACCTAAGAAAACTTACAACCTTCAAAGAAATTGCTTTACTAATAGATCACAGTTGGCTGCGTCGATGATATATATATATATATATTAAAATGAATCTTCCTGCATGAATATTTATTTTGGTATTATAATAGATCTCCTCGTAGACATCATCCGGGATCAAAAAGATAATAATCATGTCATTAATAAGTGGCCCACACATTCGTNATTATAATAGATCTCCTCGTAGACATCATCCGGGATCAAAAAGATAATAATCATGTCATTAATAAGTGGCCCGCACATGCCTTCTCCGTACAATCGTGATAAAATTAAAAGATTATCCTCGTGGAAAGCATCGCTATTCTTATCTTTTGCACCCAATGATTTAAAAACAACGGGCAGAGCTTTCCCCCCCTTAACATCAATGTGATTTGTGATGTTACATGCAACTATATGATAACTATATTTATATATATAATTGTAGACTTATTTTATTTATCTTATTATTTTAACATGACAAATGCATAAAAAATGTAGTGATTTATAGGGGTTTGCAAGTCATCCATCTAAATGATTTCGCTTATTAGTTAATTAATTAATCACTTACTTTTGATTAAATGCTTACAAAAATGAATCATATTGAACTTTTATGTAGTCTGATCACTTTGATTTTGAAAAAAATCAAAACATAATTTAATTGATTATCTTCAACTTAAATTAAATATACATATATTATACCATAAGTTTGTATTAAAATTTATAATTATTATATGAAAGTAAATATAAAATAATATTCATCTTCAAACCATTTATTTATTTATATGACTTTATAAATTTATTGATTTAATGCTTGAAGAGATAAATAGTAAATAGCATTCATTTGTCATTTAATTTTTCAAAATTAAAATAGTAAAGTAATATTTAAAAATCATATAAAGTTATGATTATAATCAATAATCAATGCAATATTTTAATAGCTAAATTAAACCAATCAAATATAATTTATTCTAATTATAAATTTTGAAAAAATTATCCAAACGAAGGGCGCCCATTCTCATATATTATGAGCGTGTGAAGCTGCCTCCTTGAATGGTATGCATCAGATATATTAATTATTATTATTAACATAATACAGATTGCATGCTTTTTTTCTTAGTTTTTTTAATATATAAATATTATTTATGAACATATAAGAGTAAATTATTTATAAATACATTATTTTTCACTGAGATGTAAACTAGTTGATTTAGGCTCCGTTTTGGGCAGTTGCAGCTTATTAAAAAGCAACGGTTAAGCTGCTCAATAATTATGTGATGCTCAAAAAGTTACGGTGGCGATTACAATTTTTTTTTTTTTTTAGTCAGACTGCAGCTAGAAAGCTGACATCGCACCTAGCCAGAAGTTGTGAGAAAACGTTGATTTTAGCAATAGCTTTTTGAAAAGTCTGTCAAAACACAATTTATCGAAGCAGTGCAGTGTCGCACCGCTGTCCCAAGCGGACCCTTAGTTATAAGTGTTAATATATATAAATTACCTATTTTAATTATTTTTTCAAATTTAATTTTTTGATCAAATATAAGATTTTATTAGTTTGTATGCACATCAAAAATCACTTGGGCCAACAATAAGTCCACACATTCTATTAGATCAGCACAATGAGTCCATCCGATTAAACTTGGCAATCAGCCCTAGACTTGATCAAAAGAAAATTCCTATAGTTGTAATGAACTCATTGACAAGATCAAGTCATTTCAACTTTAAAGAAAGACAAAGTCTTTAAGGAGTTTTTTGATTGGATGCACTGCAATTCAATTATAAAGGTTTTCAATTTTTAAGTATTTGATTAGAAGTAAAGTAAACACAATAAATTATTTTGAAGATTTAAAAACTCTTACTTTAGTTCCATTTTAAGTAATCAAAACTCAACCGCAATGAAAAAATTCCAAAATGTTACATTTTGTGTCACTCTCAGCGTTCGAGATATTATTATCTTTGGCCCAATCACTCACTTTTTTGCCCCATTGGTGCAACTTATCAAGAGGTCATCAATCTCAAGACAACCCCCATATGGGCATGCCTAACTTTGACTTTTATGATAAAATTCTAATAATTATTACTCCAAAAGGCACCCCAATAATTAAATGTTCAAATTTATTTTATTTAAGAGGTTTCATAATCCCCCAATTAAGTAATTAATATCCTAGTTAATGTTCTTAACCTCGAATCATTCATTAGGAAGATAGGATTCTAAAGATGATTCCTACGGATTCAAGAGTTGGCTCCCAACATGTAGTACTTTTTTCTTATGTGATATTATTTTGTATGTCACTTAGTTCTTATGTTGAAGTTGATGTTATGTTATGATAATATTTTTAACGACCCAAACTCTCACCCATCGAGATATTGTCCACTTTAGTCTATTGGCCTCAAAGTTTCGTCCTATTGGTGTAATATCCTAAGATGTTGTTGATGGCCAAAAATTGTTATAACGCAAGTCGATCGAGCATGCAAGCATACGTGTTAAGTAATATATGAATTTTCAATTTCACGTATCAATGCCATGAAAAAATAGTTAAAAAGTAAAACGGATAGGTGAAACTCTAGTTTTATTAACATATTGAACCTAGTTAACCCAATTACAAGAAATAAATCCTACAATCCTAAACAAAACAATGAGTGAAATGAAATAGAAAATAAGAAAATAACACATCTACCAGCTAAGATTAGATAAGTGTTCTTGAGAGAGATAATAATCTTCTTAGCCTATGCTTATGTCAAAAGAAAAGTTTGAAACTAGATTACAGTTAAGTGAAACTTAACCATGTAGTGTTTCCCAAAACTCTGTGAATCCCCTGTCGAGGTTACGATCCCTTAATGGTAATAGGCTTATTCCACTAGGTTATCGTGTGGTAACCTACTCATTCTATTAGTGATGGTTAGAAGTCATAGATCAAACAAGTTTTTAAAATCTTAATAGAACAAATCAGGAGTAAACTAAGTGCTAAACGTTAACACAACAACATGAACAAATCATCATGCAAATAACATTTATGGGGAGAATCATTAATAACACAATGGGAAACATCAAAATCTTACAACACAGAATCATGTAAAAAAATCAGACACATGGCCCAAGTCTGAAAAAATGAAGTATTTCATTGCAATCATAGAAGAAAATAATTGCACGAAGGAATACAAATTTACAACTAAGTATGAATACCTTTGCAATACTAACAAGTTTCCTCGTACAACGAAAAATACTTCACAAAATTTCTCTCCCGCAGACACACTCTCTCCATCTCTCTCTCACAATGCCTCTCATGACTCGAGCAAAATAGCACCTAACAACTTTCTCCCTTATAAAGAAGGAAGAAAACCCCCAGAACAAAGATGGAGACTCTTCTCAGCTTACTCTTCGCCTCTTCTCCAAGTCTCTCCATCCATATAGGTCATGCCCTAACTTACTTTTTTAAAGCCCCATCCAAATTCAACATGAAAATTCTTACCAAGTTGAGAAAACTCGTGAAGGTGTAACCACGCCCAATTTTGGTGTAGCCAAGCCATAGCATGCAACACAAATGGTCTTAGCGGTGGCATGACTACACCAACTTTCGGTGCCAACCACTTTGAATCTAGCATCACCATGCCAAATTCTGATGTAGTTACGCTGGCTCCCTTGAGAATGCAATGTAATTATGCCATATCTACGTGTTATAATGCTAGTTTAGCTCCCTTGACTTCATTATTTTCTTGCTCTTCGATGCAAGTTTGACGGCCTGAAACCTGTAAAACACCACAAACAATCTTGCACAAGCATAAAATTAAAATAAACGAAATTTTTTAAGAGTTTTTTTCTCTTGGAAAACTTGATTCTCTTTCATCTCTATTTATGTTTGCGGTAAAAAATTATTGTAAAGCTCAAGTTTTGTTCGCCACCAAAAATTTTCTTGCACGAATCACTAATTATTCAGAATATGTTGCATTAACTTTACACCACATTGTAATCAACATGAATTTCATGTGCTTAAAATCAAACAAACCCTAAAACAACTAACCTAACTTAACTGCAGCCCTATTTATACAGCCCTATTTAATNATAGGGGTGGAGTCTTTGAGTTTGTATCAAGCCAAGTAAAAGTGTTAAATAAGAGTGAAGCTTCTTCCATAAATTGTTTGTTTTTAGCCTTTGTCATTTCCTAAAAGCTTCCCCATTCCAACACACTCCTTGGTGATCAATCACAAGAAAACCAACAGTTCTCCAACTAACGAATACCGAGACTTTTCACATGCTTTGGTCTAGCATTCCTTTTTTTTTATTTTCAAATCTTCTACTAGGATTATAACCCATCTATGCTTGTGTTGTGAAGTTTATCTTTTTCCTACCGAGAGTTGATCTCTTTCATTTCCTCTTTTAATTAGATATGATATTCTTTCAAAGTGATCTCGTATTTCTTTTGTGATTTTAATTTTCAAATGGCTGGTGTCACACTTAAGAGAGATCACTTGCAGCCAAGGTTTATGTATTTGTTTAGTTAATTTGGCATCCTTGTATTTGTAGCTAAAAGTTTTTTCCCCCAAGTTTTATGCTTGAGTTGTAGCTTTTCATGGATACATTAATTTAATAATTCTACATAAAAATTTATATGTTGGTCATTCGTATCTTTACTGGTAGCTTTTCATGGCAATTTAATAGATCATTATTCTTTCATTCAGTTAATTTTATATTGCACATAAAAATATATAAGCTTATTTAAATTAGGGGCAGAATGATCATTTATCCAGAATTAGTCATTTTTCAAACGCATAAACCAAACAGTCAGCTATTTTAATGTATTTCATTGAATCATGTGGATGCACGTTATTAAGGGACTGTTTGTGACAGATGTTTTATTGCTTTGCGTTTCAAACCAGCACCACAACCATGTTTGGGGAACTGTTTCCCTGTAGTTTTTTAGAAGTTTTGCAGTGATAAGCTATTTTTTTCAACATGATTTGTAAAGTGTTGTGGATGTAAAAAAATCGTTGTTTTGTTTTCTTGGAAAAAATATATATAATTTCGATCACAATTTTCGAAAAATTTGGGATCTATTTGAGGCAGCTGCAACTGTTGCAAAAAAAAGTAGTGAAGCGATTGTAGAAGCTCTTGTTCAAAAAACTGCGGTGGATATTAAAAAAATTCTTAAAATTCATAATAAAACTTTCTTGTAACTACTACACTTAAGGTCTATTTGAGATAGTTTTAGTTATTCGAGAAATAGTTGTGAAACTACTGAAGAAAAAATTATGATTGTTATTACAAATTTATTATATTTTTACAAAGTCAGACAGCAACATTCTAGCAGTTACCACATTTTAATAACTCAAGCTGAAAAAATAGCTTTCTATCACAAAAATTTCTAAACAAAAGCAAGAAATTAGTTCTCAAAACAGAACTGTGGTGGCAATCCGAAAAGCAAAGTAGCCGGAAAGCTAGCCCAAAGAGACCTTAGTCATGTATGATTGCAAACATAACTTTCAAGTACAATTTTTTTAAAAAAATAGACAAAATATATTTTTTTTTTCAAATAGAAAAAAGAATGTTGCGGCACCGCACCATAACCCCAAACACACCATTGATTTCTCCACCACAACATTACAATTAAATTTTTAAAAAGCGACTTCTACCTTAAACAAACCCTAAATGGAGTAATGTGGTGGTAAACTAAGGGCCTGTTTGGTGCAACTAATCCTAGCGTTAAGTGTTTTCATAACGTCGCGAAGCCATTTGGTTAGTGCGTTGGGGCTGGAAGTCAAGGAACGCGCGTATGGTTTTACGTTATAACCCGAATGATTTACGGACGTTCTCTATACCCCGCGTTCCGCGTTCCATCGCAACTTATTAGTTTTGAGCCCTCAATCCCGTCTCCGTTCGACAAAGTCGCGTCGAAGAGGGGAGGAGGCCATGACTTGGGCAAGGTTTTGAGCCGAGAGGGATCGCGAGAGATGAGGAAAGGGCTTATCGACGCAAAAAGAGGTGGCAGCAACCGGGTGGTCGCCGGCGAGGACCGCCTGCTGGCAGCTTGGAGCGAAATCCCGGAATCGGCGAGGGTTTTCGCGAAAACGAGGGCTGCGGTTGTCTTGCGTGCGATAAATAGAGGAGAGAGAGTATGCGAAGATTTTATAAAGATGATAATAATAATACTATTATTAAAATAATAATAATTATAATAATAACAAATATTATTCAATTAATCATCAATCCGCACATTTTTAGCCTGTACACATCCTCACAACGAAGTGGATGTCCTTCTTGACTAAAATCGACGTTCCAGAATCATTTATGCAGTCCGTTTCGTCATCCCGGGTCATTCAGACCACTTATTCAATGATCAGACTTCTGTTTCATCTTGTGGCTTCTGTTTTATCTATTATTTTGCTCATACTGTTCTATTACAAATATCTTCACTAAACAAGGGTAGAATGATCATTTATCCAACAACAGCTGGCAATAAGTTGTTCTGCATAAGCTCCCACAAACAACAAGACATTTTATCCTGATAAACTGCAGAATATCATGTTATCATGATAATCTGCTTATCAACAGATTATTAATAATCTACAGCTGCCCCAAACATACCCTAATTGCCTCTATAAGGAATAAACCATCACAATGAATAATTTAGTGGGTATGATTGTACTTGCAATTAATCTCAGCCCAAATAAGGCAATAAAGGATTTAAGAATAGTTATTTAAAACTAAAAAAATGTTTATTTAAATTTAGTACATCAATAAAAATATATGTGAAATTTAACGATTATGAATATGTAGTAAACCCCACTACATACTTATAAGAGTCACATATTTCATTGCCAAAAAATCCAATCTCCAAGTATTTAGAGTGGAATATAGCATTTAATATGAGCATGTAGTAAACCCCACTACACCTCTTATAAGAAACCAGGCGATGTCTTCTATTTGATTGAACCATAAGCATTATGAAGCATTATCTCTTAATGTAATCTTATAAGCTCTCATGTACCTGTAATTTTTAGAAATAAAGATGAACTTAATCTTATTTTTATTGATTTAAGTGTCTTTTTAACTATTGGACAATTATAGATACTTACCATTAAAAGTTTCAAATATCATTATGACATTCATAGATAATTACACTCATAATTAGTTACATCTAACACCAATGGATCTTGAAAATTTTAGAAACCCTAAAAGAGTTGCGCATATGAAAAGATTATGTGATATGATTATTCTGTCTTGAATGAAAATTCTAATCAATTTTCTTAAAAATTAAAGTTTGTGTCTTCTAAATAATATAAAAGCTTCAAATTATTTTCACTAATAAATATATATATATATATATATATATATATATATATATATATATATATATATATATATATATATATATATA
>JXCR01112439.1:26024-72237 GCA_002079205.1 Phalaenopsis hybrid cultivar | reverse complement strand
AATAGTGAACAAATAATCAAGCACACTAAATAGAACTATAAATTGCGATGTCTTAAAAATTAATTGATTATGATGAAATTTATAGCTATTATAATTATTTTAAAATTAGTATTACATTTTAATTTAATTTATTAAATAAATCAAATGAGTATAATATGTATGAAGATTTACATACATATCACTCAATTCTTATGTATCTACATATCTGACACCTAAACATCAATTTTACGGACCTACCACTTTGCCCATGCATATAGAAACGTGTTTTTCACTCTTTAAATGGTGATATTTGTGATGTGAAACAAAAGATTTGGGTGGTATAATTGTAAAAAAGTTAAGTTTAGGTGGTAAATGTGCAAATACATAGGAATTGGGCAGTATATATGTGTTGAATCTGAATATGTCCGGGACATTTGTCTAAGGAATAAGCGTTGTAGGATGGGAGAGAGAGAGAGAGACAGAGAGAGGAGAGCAATAACACAGTCATGAACAATAAATTTGTGTAATCTTTATTCATGAATGGACCCTATATTTGTAGGAATGAGTCATCGTTTAATTGCATAATGTACCCCTAAAGTATGTAGGTACGATGTGGGTATTTTAGTCCGTTTATATATTTGGCCCGTGGGGCCCTTGAGTATGTTCGGTGGCTGCTAGGCTAGGCGACTACCAGGTCGGGCGATTAATAAATGCGTGGTTGTTAGGCCGGCCGAATGTCTGCCTGCGCGGCTATTTGCAGAGGATTCACTTCTACTCTGGGACTGTGAAATCCATTTTTTCTATCTTGACCTATCTGGGTTGGAGTGCGACTTGTTCGTCCAGGTGGGTCTAGTCTGATGGGTTCTTCAAAAGCGGCATGCCTTTTATCCTCCCAAGGCTAATTGCTCTTACAGTGTGCGATCGTGCAGTTCTGGGTCATCCTTGGCAAGCCCAACAGGGCCACTTCATTTCTCCTGCTATCTGCGAGATCTTTGTAATTCATGTTGACACATTTTCGATATACAATATGTAAATGCCCCTAACGTAAATGATTAGATAAGTAAACTTCGATCATATATAATGTCTTTCCCTTCCCCCGACTTGCACAGTTACACTATGATAGTTTTCAACGGGCCCTTACACGCGATTGGGCCCTATCGAACACTTTTTGCTTAGGGACAAGTTTAATGGGCCGAAAACTTGGACGAGCACGTAATGAGTTCTCTTAAAAAGACGGTAGCTGTGATTCGCCAATAGGTTTTTTTTATCTTTATTTTTTAAGTTTAAGAAAATTATTTTATAAGAATAANTATATACCTATATATACCTATATATATACCTATATATACCTATATATATACCTATATATACCTATATATATATATATATATCTTTAAATTTTTTTTTCACAAAAAAAATAGGTATATATATATTTTTTTCACAAAAAAAAAGAACTGTAAATTTTATTTATTGATTAATGACTCTCAAGTGATGTGAGAATAATAACAATAAAAATAGAAAATTTATAAAAAAAAGTGAAATTTAGGAGATAAATGAATATTTCTCTTATTATTCTCTGCAAACAAGCCATCAATTAATATAAATATCATAAAATGTGCGGTCAATGTTAACTTATCCTCATAATCCGCCGAGCTAGCTCTGAAAGATATTTTTATCTTATTAAGATACTGAAGTGAACAAAACCTATACTGATCATGAATCATTGCAAATATACCAGATGCCCTTTTTAAAAATAAATAAGCCCCACCTACTCACAAGATATGAATATATGTAGAGAATTATCATGTAAAGATAAAAATATTTGCATGAGAATGCAAAATCAAATATTATAACTTGTTCCCCACAAGGGACAAAATTTCTCTAAAAAGAATATTACAGTGAGATGGTAAGTGTTCTAGCTTTCAAACAATAAATTAATAAGTATGAAGCGATTACTAGTAAAATGTTAAATCTTCGAATGTTTATAAGATTAACTCGTTGTCAACATCTTATTTTAAATTCTTAAAAAATCTTGACTCATGTTTCTTATCTTTTAAAAATTCTAGCTACAAATAGAAGGATTTGATGATTAAAAAATAATACTAATAGGTTTTGATGTGTCTATGGATTCAGACATCCAAAAAAAGAGGGAACGGTTGTACGAGGGTTAGAGCGCATAAAATATAGAGAAAAAATATGAAGAATGTGATAGCCTCGTAACATTTAGGGATACTCTTTGACAGGTTAGCAATCCTTAATGAATGTGATGGTTGGTTGGCTAGGTGCCAGTATATCTTTTGATCGAAGTAGCTTGAGGCTTCATAGGCTAGGTGCCTCAAGTATGTCCCTATCGATAAAGGCTAGGACTACCCCAGCCATGTGAATAGTTTGTGCATAGAAGCTTCTTCAACACGGGTGTTCCCTTGTTTCTGCATGTTTGCCTATGACAAGGTAAACTCCTTCAATTTTCAACTATGTTTGGCTCCTTGACTAGGCTCCTCAAATATTTACAGTTCTTGGTGTTATGATCATGGCGCAATGATAAATGCAATATCTTTTTGGATCACATAGACGACCCCTAGCCTTCATAATTGCTAGCTTTCATGAATAATACTTAGTTTGAATGACCTCTATAATTTCTATCGTTGATGCTTTTAATGGAGTCAAGATAGTTGATTAACGGACTATAGGCGATAACCTCCTCTTTATTCAAGGATCAGCTTGTATGTCATCGTATTGGGTTTGCCCTTCAATTAGATAAAGCATTTCTCTTGAAAATGAGCTCCCTCCCAAAAAGTGTAAGGTCGATGCTTCTTGAAATTTGGTCTCATCATATGCTTCCTCAAGGTGACTTCCTTCTTCTTGGTTGACCAAGCTAAAGTTTTTCAATAGTATGTATGGTTCTGAACGCATCATCCTTGAGGTGTCTGACAAAGAATCTTATTTTCAGTTGATATATAGTTGTCAGCTAGTTCCAACAACTCAATTAGGCCGTTAGGCACTGCAACCGGAAAGCATAATAGAAAGAAAAAGTAAAGCATGTACGACTGTAGCTCTAGCATACACTCCTTAAGAGTAATGAATAATAAGTGTCCTTCAAAGCATTGTTTATTCTAGCAAATCGCTAACTCAAGGTAATGCGGTCAGCAAGGTTTTACCTACCACTGAAAGATTTAAAAGATAAATTTTATTTTGCCAAATTCCCTATAATTTAAGTCGGTTTTGCCTCTCCAATAACTAAAATATTTTCTTGAAAATCCCGAAATTATGATCCTCCTATTGAATATTTATCATAAATAAATAAATAAATAAATAAATAAATAAAATTTCGGATGTAATTTTCAATCGCTAACACAAATCGCAGAACACGAGGATAATTATTTATTCATGACAATGAATGATTGAGATGAACGAACTTGCCAAATAATTTTTCTAAAAAAATTTGCAAATAATTACTTGAAATAATAAGCGGACTAATCAAACTGCATTTTTGGACTCTCAATAATTTTTTTTTAATTTGATTTGAGGCAATATATATATATATATATATGTTCGGTTAGAACTTTTAAATGTGCTACGCATTAGAGCTAGGGGTATAACGAGTTGAACACGAGCGAGTCAGACTCAGCTCGTGTTCGGCTCGTTAAAAAATATCATTGTTCGTGTTTAGTTTGTTTGTATTTCGAACATAAAAGAGTATGTTTGTGTTCGACTCGCTAAGCTAGCAAGCTGAAGACGAGCTGTTCGCGAATTAAGAGTTGTTATTGGCAACCCTAATCGCGCAGTCGTAGGTTGTTAAAGGTAAGATTTAAATCATAATGTTTATATTAAAACATCATTTTAATATAATTTAAAATATTTTTATTTTATAATTTTAATGGATTATAAATCTTTGTAGACATATGACAAATTAAAAATTTTAAAAATACTTCTCATTAATATATATATAAGGAATGACTGTAGGCTATTATACGAGCCCCGACCGCCTAGTTTAGGGTGTGGTGGTCAAATTTTTTGGAGCATGAAAGGTTGATAATTGATTAACCCCATAGTCTGACAAAGGGGCGAATCTTCCATCCAGACAAGTGTGCAACTCGATTATACGTAGGGATCAAACTTACACCAAAGGCTGCAACCAATGAGTCAGGCAAAGACGCAAACTGCACACACACATTGATATATATCAAGCGAAAGCGAGTCGAACAAATCTTTATTCGTTTTTGGCTTGTTTATATATCGAGCCCAAAAAAAGTTTTTGTGTTCGGATAGTCAACTTAGCGAATGAATCAAACACGAGCTTTTTAATGAGCTGAAAGCAGCTCTTCATAAACAAAGAGCCATTTTGACAGCCCTAATTAGAGCATTATAATAAGTAAAAACCGGCATGATTATATTATTTTAAATTTATTTTTCTTCTGCTCAATTTTAACCAGAGCTTTTACATGTACCTTTGTATTTTACCTGAGCAATAACAAGTGATAAATCGCAAAAAATAAGGATGAGTGGGGAAAATATTTATCATAGATTAAAATAAATAAATAAATAAATAAAATTTATTTGATATAATATTACTACTAAATAATTAATTAAATCGTATTTATGCAAGGTTGGATTAAATAATATGTCAGCTATCGCATATGTGCTTGATATTAAATATTATTAAGCTAATTCAGACAAATAAGCTAACTCATAAACACACATAAATAAATTAAATTGGCTTCACATTTAGTGCATTTAACATTCCAATCTTTAAAAAGTGATTAAGCTTATTTAATTACTAAACTGGAGAAACTTAAATGAGTATTAATTAGAGTAGCTCATCATATTAGTTCAATTACAACCCTAACCACATATTTTGCATTTTCAAATATAAATTTTTAAGTTCTATTTTTTTAAATGTTTATGGGGGTCCAATAAATATCTTACAATTGCTGCTCTATAAAAAATTTGGTGTAAAAATCACTCGTTCTCGTTACATAAATGTTAAATATATAAATTCGAGTTTGTTGGAGTGCATTTGCGTGTAGCGCGGGATCGAGTGAACAGACACATGAAGTTCGTTAGAGATGCGGTCCTGTTAGAGGAAGGACTTGCGCGGCAAGAACTCGCTGAGGGTTCGGTTCTGGCGGAGGAAGAAGAATGCGCGCGGAAGGGTTCAATCATGGTGTCGAGGAAGAAGAACACGCGCCGATGGTTCGGTCCTGGTGTCGAGGAAGAAGAACGCTCGCGCTCGAGGAAGAAGAACGTGCGCGATCGGTCCTAGTGTCGAGGAAGAAGAATGCTCGCGGAGGCTTGGGGTGTCGAGGAGGAAGAAGAACGCTCGCGGAGGCTTTGGGTGTCGAGGAGGAAGAAGAACGCTTGGGCACGTGAGGGTTTGGTCTGCGGGAGGGAAGAAGAACGCGCGCGGGAATATGTGGAAGGAGGATTGCACCGAGGGTAAAAAAGCCTTTTGACGAGCCGAAAGCTGGGGCTGTAGGATGGATATCGCGGCCCGCTTTTCTTTCGCTTCAGCTTCGTTGTGCCGCGACGTTAGGAGCCAAACGACCGATTTTCACGATTCCGTGCCGCGAAGTCGTAAAAAAAGCAGCTCCAAACGGGGCCTTAATATCATAAATTTTGGTCAATATTTAAAAAAATTTATAATATTTTTATTAAAAAAATATAATATTATAATAATAAGTTCAATCGATGGCCATATTATATATTTTAAATGACAAATATGTACCATATCTATGATAATCAATACATGCACATCACGACAGACATCCCATTTATTTATTTAGTATTATTATTATTTTAATTCTGGTTAAGTATAATAAATTTGGGTACGATTGAGTTGACTATTTTGGTTAGGTTTGCATGTGGCAAATGTGAAGCTTTTTTTGGCACTTTGCGGCGAGATTTTAAATTTTAGGGCATTTTAATCACTGAATTCCTATGTATTTACTTGTGGAATTACTAAATTCTATTTTTTATATTTATACCATCTAAACCTTTTATGTCACGTAATAATATCATAATTTTCANTCAATATATATATATATATATAAGAAGTTTATTTTGCACTAATCCAAAAAAAGTTGTATTTTATATATCCATCATGACACAAATATATTAGTATATTCTGACATAATTTTTTCTTTAATTTTCTTTCTGTTTAACTTTCTTTTCTTTTAAATAAATGATGAAAGGTCAATTTGGAGCATGCAAGTGATAATAGATCGATCAAATTCAACTTCGTCTTACCCTAATTATAAGTTTACTTAAAACTAAATATAATATTTAAAGAAATTAAATTAAAAAAAAATTGTACTTAAGGTTCCTTTAAATCATTCAGAGGGCCCTTGGACCTTATATGCTAAATTAACACTGTCAGAACCAAAAAAGCTTACCTAGAAGTTCCCAAACCTTTACGACATTTCTTTATTCATGCTGAATAATGAACCATTCAGGTCAATTATAAGTCATCCTGAAACTAAAATTATCCTAAATCAAAATCCTTAAGCATATGCTCTAAGAACCAGCCATAAAATTTTTAGGATACTCATGACCATATTTGGCTAACTTAAAAGGATTGGTCAAATATTTTTACCAAATAACTCATTAATGCTCTATAAAAGAGCACCTTACAAAATTGAACCTATTTTCTCAATTATTTGATTTCTAATAAAATTAATATGGTTGTGGAGTGCAAAATAACATATTTAGTCTAAATTCAAACCAATTTGAGTGCCAAATAACCTTTCTTTCAAGTGACCCAAAGGATCCATTTTGGGCCTAATTAAACCCAAACTTGAACCTTTCTAAACCATTTTATTTTAAATGATGCCACTAAGTTATGAATTGATTTGAAACCACACTCGACAATCTGAAAACCCAAATCAAGCCAATTGACTTTTTTATCCATTTGACTCATTTAAGGTTACTAGTCAAATTTATAACACCTCTTTAAAAATTGATTCAAAATTAATCCAAAGTGTATTATATGTCACTAGAATGTATTATATTATATCTCCAATCATAATATTCCCAACTCTAACTAGTTCAACCACCACCTTGACAAATTAGCATTCAAATTGTTATGTCTTTCACATTAAATCATCAAAACTCTGCATGATTTGATGGAGATTTGCTCGCCATTTCTAGAGAAGATGTAGTAAGCATCCATATTATCAAATTCCTATTAATTGAATACACATATATGAATCCTCAAAACTCCTCAAACTTGCATACATAGTGAATAAAATAAAAAAATCAGTTGTAAGTGACCATAAGATAGGTTGAACTCAAGGTGTTGATATTTTTCTTATGAATTGGATTTGAGATAACATTGTTGGGTAGCTTAGATCAGAGCCATTTAAATTAACACTTTTAGTTTGTGGCTAAAGGTAAAGATGATTGCATCATCATCCATTTCTTCAATTTGAAATGGATGATATCATCACATTACTTAAACTATTATCTTGTAGGATTTAATCATATATTTAATTAATGTCATTCAATCTTAAGGTTAACTCTAGATTAATCCATTGTAACACTCGGGCTTTGTACACCTAATTAGAATATGCCATATAAAACATAACTAATAGGGCGGCTAATTGTGTAAATCCTAATAATTTTAATTAAACTGGCTAAATAGGAACATAAAAACTCTAAAATTCATAAATAATTCATTATATTCATAAAAATAGAGAGGAATTCATGAGAAATAAAATTGAAATCAAAATCTTAATTGATAAAGAGTAATTAAATAAATGCATAATATATTTAATTAATTATTTAAACATNTCTATTTGAAATGGATGATATCATCACATTACTTAAACTATTATCTTGTAGGATTTAATCATATATTTAATTCATGTCATCCAATCTTAAGGTCAACTCTAGATTAATTCATTGTAACACTTGGGCTTTGTACTATAAAGAACACCTAATTAGCATATGCCATATAAAACATAACTAATAGGGCGGCTAATTGTGTAAATCCTAATAATTTTAATTAAACTGGCTTAATAGTAACAAAAAAACTCTAAATTTTATAAATAATTCATTATGTTCATAAAAATAGAGAGGAATTCATGAGAAATAAAATTGAAATCAAAATCTTAATTGATAAAAAGTAATTAAATAAATGCATAATATGTTTAATTAATTATTTAAACACATCAATTTACCTCGAATTGACTTTAAATATTTAAGGAATGATCTTTGAGGTGTCTCAAACCTCGTTGTTTTTTCTTTATTTTTTTTAACAGCTTATATTCAATTAAATTGTTAATAACAATATCTAAGTAAACTTATCCAAAATAACCTTCTAACTTGGAACTTTTATAAAAGTTAAATTAAGTTTAAAAATGACTGCTTATTTCTAATAACATGAATAATAAAAAAATTAGACTAAATATATTTAATGGTCCATTATATCATTTTTTTATTTTTCTAATTAATTGATTCAAAATATTTCTCTATTTTGTCAAATATAATTTCAATCAAAATAGATTATAATTTATAATAGAATATTCTAGGTTATCCCTAGCCAATGATGTATTTTTCNAAAATAACCTTCTAACTTGGAACTTTTATAAAAGTTAAATTAAGTTTAAAAATGACTGCTTATTTCTAATAATATGGATAATAAAAAAAATTATAATAAATATATCTAATGGTCCATTATATCATTTTTAAATTTTTCTAATTAATTGATTCAAAATATTTCTCTAAATTTTATCGGATATAATTTAAATCAAAATATGCTCTAATTTATAAGAGAATAATCTAGGTTATCCCTTACCAATGAAGTATTTTTCATTAATATTACAGTTTATTTGGTCGAAAATTAAAAAATCTTTGCCTGGTTAAACTTAAATATTGAATAATTCATGGATAATACTAGAAATAATAATAATATATGAATTAAATTTTTAAACATTTTCACTAAATGTTATAATAAAAAAATTTATTGAAATATATGTAAAATAAAAACATCACTTCTTAAAATTAAAAAAAAATTAATTAATTTAATTAATTGGGGAAGACCATAAATACTTCCAAAATGACTCCAATATTTTAGGTACTGCTTCTTAATTACATTTCTCAAAATATATGGATCAAATATCTCCAAAATTTCAAATAAGTGGCTTATAAAACACCAAACCATTAGTCCTTGGTTAATTTTTTTTCATTGATTAATCTAGAAATTAGGAAATTCTTAATAAATTCAAAATAAAGCATAAAATATGNATTTAATTAATTGGGGAAGACCATAAATACTTCCAAAATGACTCCAATATTTTAGGTACTGCTTCTTAATTAGATTTCTAAAAATATATGGATCAAATATCTCCAAAGTTTCAAATAAGTGGCTTATAAAACATCAAACCATTAGTCCTTGGTTAATTTTTTATCATTGATTAATCTAGTCCTTGGTTAAATTCTTAAAAAATTCAAAATAAAAAACATTCATATTATATAGCCAAAAAGGTTTAATTCACTAAAATTTAAGGAATATGATGATAAATTTCAAAATAATAATAATATAATATACAAAAAAATCAATACCTTATCCATTTGATTCCAAATTCATGAGATGGTCTCATATACATTTACTAGGTCACTATAGTAAAATTTCACTAAATTTAGTGCTAAGTTAGTAAGAAAATAAAGTTAGGATAATTAAATAATATATATTTTCTTAAGTACAAATTAAAAAAAAATTATGGAAAGTTTCATAGAGCATTATTAATCTTTAAGAAAGATTTGTAATTATTTAAAATTTAACTTATTAGTAATTTAAATGTTCATCATGAAAATATTAAATAGTAATACAAAAATAAAATA
Source organism: Phalaenopsis hybrid cultivar (assembly GCA_002079205.1). Taxonomy (NCBI): domain Eukaryota; kingdom Viridiplantae; phylum Streptophyta; class Magnoliopsida; order Asparagales; family Orchidaceae; genus Phalaenopsis; species Phalaenopsis hybrid cultivar. Next base: position 62,418 of record JXCR01112439.1, on the reverse strand, counting down.
ATTTTAAATTTTTATGATATTTTTTTTTTATGTCAACACTATTTAGATATTAAAAAACTTAAATAAATAAGCAAATAGTTTGAATTTACAAAATACCTCATAAATTTTTTTATTCGGGCTGTTTAATAAATTTATTCTCTGACAAAATATAGGTTTTAGACATGAAAGCTAAGTTAAGGCTTGTATGTATAAANAATTGATTCAAAATTAATCCAAAGTGTATTATATGTCACTAGAATGTATTATATTATATCTCCAATCATAATCTTCCCAACTCTAACTAGTTCAACCATCACTTTGACAAATTAGCATTCAAATTGTTATGTCTTTCACATTAAATTCTCAAAACTCTGCATGATTTGTTGGAGATTTGCTGGCCATATCTAGAGAAGATGTAGTAAGCATCCATATTATCAAACTCCTATTAATTGAATACACATATATGAATCCTCAAAACTCCTCAAAGTTGCATACATAGTGAATAAAATTAAAAAAAAATAGTTGTAAGTGACCAAAAATAAAAAAAATACTCAAAAAGCCTTGCACAAATAAAATGTTGGATAGAAAATGAAAATCAAATTTTAGACTAAGTTCAATTATCTTTTTCGAATAATTGTTGTGATGTTGTGATATGATGTGATGATTTAAAATGTTGTGTGATTTTAAGTAATTAAGTGAAATTGCATTGAAATGATTGGATAACAAACATATTTTTCTAACTTAACTTATCATTTATTGGGGCTATTCAATAGATTTATTCTCTAACAAAATATAGGTTTTAGACATGAAAGCTATGTTAAGGCTTGTATGTATAACNTAATAAATTTATTCTCTAACAAAATATAGGTTTTAGACATGAAAGCTATGTTAAGGCTTGTATGTATAACACGAGCATATATAAACCTTTTTTTTTATGATTTGTGAAGCCTAAAGAACCTAGAGATAAACCTTAAAGATCTAAACTTCTTAGTTATCATTTTTGTAGAGAACTAAAATGGAATATATTAAAGCAAATACTAGTTTCCATTGACACTTATCTCTTGTTTAAAGTGCATTGTAAAGTTTAGCCACACCCAACCTTTTTTTGTGATTATTATATTTCTAGATGGTTGTTTGTTTATTTGAGTGCTATGTTAAAATTGCATTTGTTTTTAATTGGTACATACATACATACATACATACATACATACATACATACATACATACATATATACATACATATAATATAAAATTAATTAGAAGCCTCTTTATGATTCTTATATAAGATCACTTCTTAATTGATTACCTTACTTATAAAGACTTATAAGAAGTTAGTATTTCACTTTGAACTAGCTAATCAATTAGCATGCATAACCTTATGAGCCATATGTTAAAATTAACTACATCTTACTTAAATACAATNTTAATTAGAAGCCTCTTTATGATTCTTATATAAGATCACTTCTTAATTGATTACCTTACTTATAAAGACTTACTTATAAGAAGTTAGTATTTCACTTTGAACTAGCTAATCAATTAGCATGCATAACCTTACGAGCCATATGTTAAAATTAACTACATCTTACTTAAATACAAGGTTATAGAAAACATATTAATAAAAAGCATTTTTTTTTCTAAAANAAAGACTTACTTATAAGAAGTTAGTATTTCACTTTGAACTAGCTAATCAATTAGCATGCATAACCTTATGAGTCATATGTTAAAATTAACTACATCTTACTTAAATACAAGATTATAGAAAACATATTAATAAAAAGCATTTTTTTTTTCTAAAAAAAATAATAAACATAGATATCACATATTAGACATCATTTTACATGAGATATAAGTAACCTTTAAAGCTTACATTTATAAGTAAAAACTATCATATTTACTTGCATTATATTTTGGTGTTTTAAACCTATGCATTAAAATGTGTATTTTATTTTGACAAAATGATAATAATATTATTTTTGTGTGATATTAAAAATTGAAGTGTTTTGTGTGCAAATATGAGAACTTAGTTGCGCGATATGTAAATACATATAAAATGTATGCTATGCATGTAAAATGCCCCTACAAAAATGGGGGATTTACATATATATATATACCAGCCAATTCTTATAAATTTACCTTTTTTAACACCCCCAAAACTTTAATATTACATACATATCATCCAATTACTTGTCACTCGGTTACCCTTTCTCAAGAGAAAAATTTGCGTACGCAGCGCTGCGGAGGATATTGAGGGGGTTATATCCGCGTTATACCCCCTTTAACCTCTCTGTAACCCACCTGTACTTTCTAGTAAGCTCCGTGCTTCTGTTTTCATATATTTGTAGGTTACAGGTATGTTACAGGTAGGTTAGAGGGAGGTTACAGGGGGTATAACGTAAATATAAACCCCCCAATACCCTTTGAATAACCTCCTTGAACCTTGAAGTACGCATCGCTGCGTATGTCTTACATATGCAAATTTTTCTCTGCAGTGGTGTTGGGTAAGAGCATGGCTGAACGAGAAGAAAGATGGGAGGAGTTTCGGAGTCAGGAAGATTTGGGTGGTATGTATGTAATATTCGAGTTTAGGGTGCTGGAAAAGTTAATAAGAATTGGGTGGTACGTATGTAAATCCTCCAAAACATAAACTTACGTCCTAACGGTACTTTTCCTGCCACAGGCTTGCACGATTTTTACAGGACCTGATAGGGCCTTTACGTATAAACTGCTTCTTGGTGAAATGTCTAATTGGCCCAATAAATTAGACCGACAGATATAGCTGAATGAATTGGCATATTGCAGCAATGATTCTCACTAGAAAACTGATTTTGCAAATATAATCCAACACATTATTTAAAGGAAATAAGCACTAAATGCTTCTTATTTAGCAAATTATGATGGGCTGTGAATTTAGCTCGAAATTTGTTAATCTCTTGAAGATTGATTTGAAATTTGCTCGGACGGAGATCAGATCGAAATAAACAAGCAAGTATATGAAATGATTTTTTCTACCTTGGCTGACCATTACATTCATTTTTGTTATTGTTAAATTCTCACTTTCTTTAGGATTTTGACAATTTCATTGACATTTTAGAGTAAATTAGTCATGTTTTTTGGCTGCTTGGTTCAATGACTAATGTTATAATTTGCATACATACCTAAAAATTCTTATGTTCTTACATATGAAATATTTTAAATTTGATATTTATATGCATGAATTGAATGAAAAAGTGCATTTTACTTTAAAAAAAGTTAGTATTAGTAATATTTTGTGTGTTTTGCTAAAGATTTTGGTATTATATATGTAAATGTTAAAGCATAGTTGTTAGATATGTCAATATGTAGGAGTTATATGATATATATGTAATTCCCCTTTTTTTTATTATACTAAGATATCCCCATAAAAATGATATTATGATTGACTTAAAACTCATTTGATTTACTTTAAGATTAGTGATAAATATATAACATTTTTATGGCACTAATCTTAAAAAAGCTAATATTTTTCATGTCTATCCTCGCAGAGTATAACAGAATGTCCTAACATAACCCTTGAAGGAAAATATTCGAAATAATACACTATAAAATATTAAATTACAATTAGTGGAGCTTAAAATGAATTAAAACAAGAGTAAATGAATATTTTTCACCTATTAAAATTTATTGGTAAATATGAATTTATTAAAGTATGATTCATTGATGTAATTCATGTTGAAGAAATATGTGCATCTATTCTAAAAGATAATATGTGTTGCTCTCTTACATCATAGTCTTGATAGTCACCATATTTGAAGTGAATGATATGTAGAATTATTGATTCTTACTTCTAGATTGATTCTTCGAGATGGATGCCGATCATTTAAAGCTGATGATATTTATCAACTTGCAAATAAGTTTTATCGTAAAGATTACAAATATACGAAAAAAATTCTATTATACCATTTTTAAATTGAAGCTCGTTTTCTAGATATGTTGCATAATTGTTTGAATAAATTGATCTTAACATTATTAATTTTGATAATAACAATTGAAAATGCATTTTTTTAGTTATGAAGATCGTTAAGAGAATATTATATAATTAAAGGGAAGATTTGTCGGTTTACTATTAAAATCTGTTAAAAAATGATATTATAACGAGTTTTGATGTGGAATCAATTATTAATAATTTTCATGTAATGAAGAAGAACTAGGCATAATTTAAGATGGATATTCATAATATGACTATATTAAAAGAGATTTTTTACAATTTATTATTAGCTAATTTTTATATTATTTATTTATTTTTAAAAGATTTAATTTATCTAATATGGTTTTAATTTATTCTCCTCTTTCTTTAAGTTTTGATTTTGTCACTACCTAAAATGACATTTTGAACTATGGTCATCGATGGCTTTTAGAAGATTTTTAAATAGTTGCTGATAAATGTTGCATTATTCGTATTTTTTATTAGTGTGTTCTTTGCCATTGAACATGTATAATGCTTCTTTTCATTGTTTTGTAACGTAATTTTAAAATTTCAATGTTATGTTTTTTTTTTAAAAAAATTTCAATGCTATGTTTTTTTTTTTGTGAGAAAAATGGGGGCCATGCTCAACATTATTAATAACGAAACTAAAAATAACATACTAAAGACACCAACCAGATAAATACAATACAACACCAACCAACAAAGATAGAGTACAAGNAAAATGATATTATGATTACCTTAAAAGTCATTTGATTTACTTTAAGATTAGTGATAAATATAGAACATTTTTGTTGCACTAATCTCTAAAAAAGCTAATATTTTTCATGTCTATCCTCACAGAGTATAACAGAATGTCTTAACATAACCCTTGAAGAAAATATTCGAAATAATACACTATAAAATATTAAATTACAATTAATGGAGCTTAAAATGAATTAAAACAAGAGCAAATGAAGATTTTTCATCTATTAAGATTTATTTGTAAATATGAATTTATTAAGGAATGATTCATTGATGTAATTCATGTTGAAGAAATAAGTGCATCAATTCTAAAAGATAATATGTGTTGCTCTCTAACATCATAGTCTTGATAGTCACCATGTTTGAAGTGAATGATATGTAGAATTATTGATTCTTACTTCTAGATTGATTCTTCGAGATGGATGTCGATCATTTAAAGCTGATGATATTTATCAACTTGCAAATAAGTTTTATCCTAAAGATTACAAATATACGAAAAAATTATATTATACCATTTTTAAATTGAAGCTCATTTTCTAAATATGTTGCATGTTGGCTAAGACAAAAAAATAGTCATATATCATCATATATGACTATTTTTTTGAATAAATTGATCTTAACATTATTAATTTTGATAATAATAATTGAAAATGCATTTTTTTTAGTTATGAAGATCGTTAAAAGAATATTATATAATTAAAGGGAAGATTTGTCGGTTCACTATTAAAATCTGTTAAAAAATGATATTATAACGAGTTTTGATGTGGAATCAATTGTCAATAATTTTCATGTAATGAAGAAGGGCTGGGCATAATTTAAGATGGATGTTCATAATATGACTATATTAAAAGAGATTTTTTTACAATTTATTATTAGCTAAAATTTTATATTATTTATTTATTTTTAAAAGATTTAATTTATCTAATATGGTTTTAATTTTTTCTTTTCTTTCTTTAAGTTTTGATTTTGTCACTACCTAAAATCTACCTAAAATGACATTTTGTACTATGGTCATTGATGGCTTTTAGAGGATTTTTAAATGGTTGATGATAAAGGTTGCATTATTTGTATTTTTTATTAGTTTGTTCTTTGCCATTGAACATGTATAATGCTTCTTTTCATTGTTTTGTAACATAATTTTAAAATTTCAATGTTATGTTTTTTTTTTTTTTGAATTTTCAATGCTATGTTTTTTTTTTGTGAGAAAAATGGGGGTCATTCTCAACATTATTAATAACGAAAATAAAAATAACATACTAAAGACACCAACCAGATAAATACAACACAACACCAACCAACAAAGATAAAGTACAAAGAAATCAACAAAAAGACAAACTAACAAGTAAATATAGAAACACATACTACAACTGAGGATAAAAGTCAGGCAAATTTCTTTTAAGCAGAAAACCATCCAGAGCAAGTGAAGAAGAAAAAGAGGATTGATGAAGAGACAACAATCTTCAAAAGTTAGCATCTATGCCAAACTCCATTCTAGCAATAACTCTACTCTCNAGACAAACTAACAAGTAAATATAGAAACACATACTACAACTGAGGATAAAAGTCAGGCAAAATTCTTTTAATTAGAAAACCATACAGAGCAAGTGAAGAAGAAAAAGAGGATTAATGAAGAGACAACAATCTTCAAAAGTTAGCATCTATGCCAAACTCCAATCTAGCAATAACTCTACTCTAATCAAATGAAGATTTCTAAACTCTAGCCTCAGTGTAATTCTAAATAAATTCCAAGAACCAGAAGATGATTCATCCATTTTGAAAAACATCATAGGTATCCAATAAAATAGATGAAAATCTCTCATAATGATATGAAGAAGAATTTTAANCTACTCTCATCAAATGAAGATTTCTAAACTCTAGCCTCTGTGTAATTCTAAATAAATTCCAAGAAGCAGAAGATGATTCATCCATTTTGAAAAGTAGCATAGGTATCCAATAAAATAGATGAAAATCTCTCATAATGATATGAAGAAGAAATTTAGTAGAAGGACAAATCTATTGCTTCCAATCACCTAGTATAAAACATAGAATGAAGAAGACTCTAACACAAAAAGATCAAAGACAAAGTTTCAACGAGAATAAGTAATGAAGCTTTAAATGGACCATTATGAGTATGTTTAGAGCAGCTGCAACATGATAATAAGCTGCTACGCAGCAGCTGCCATAAGAAGCTGTTGTGAATAAGTTAGATGTTTGTTTATATTTTCATTTTAAAAACAATAACGTTGTAGCTATTTCTAGAGAAATGACTATTTTGTCTCTGTATAATAATATTGTTTGCAAAAAAATTATGTATACCGTACATTCTATACTTTAAAAGCAAATATCCAGTGCAGAAAATTACAAAATAAAGATAGGTACCTCACTTAACAGTGAATATCATGACTACTAAAATTAAGAAATAAATAAATAAAATAATAATTAATAACATGGTAATATTATTTTTTGAATATAGACGACATATGTAACGAGCTAAGCTATCCTCCAAGGATACTCTTGATGTCCGATCACTCACAGCGGTGGTATCTTTCAGCCTATCTGCCCACCGAAAATAGTCACAGTTTTTCGTGTTCTCCGCGGGCACCTGTAAAATTGTCTCTGATAGCTATGTGGTGTCGGTCAGTTTTTTTGGGAAAAAAAATTAATTAATATGGATTTAATAGTATAATTTTAGTTTTGAAAATAACATTTTGATTTTGAAAAATGAGACTAAATAGAACTCATTCATTTAATAGTTTAGATAGTTTAACATAATACTACAAGTAATATACCACCCTTAGAGATGAGCATACTACTTGTTAGTAGGCTCGACCATTTAAATTAAAGAATTCATGACACTTGTTTTGTCTGCAAACGTTATGAACGACAATTCCCTTATCTAACATAAAGATTAGATAAGATTTATATTACTTGGGTTCATAATTTCCTATAAAGGTAAGCCCCTACAGTTAATTACATCTTAAGCGACTAAAGTTAATTAAGAAGATTCTCCATAATGATTAGAGGTTTTATCTTCAAGATCTCAAAATTGAGTTTTCACGATTGGACATGAGAAATTCAAGTGGGAATGACTCCAATAGAAATAATTATCGTCGGCGTCCAAGGAGCAAGAAGTAGGGGAGGCTACGGACCTTGAGGTGAACCTCAATAAATTTTCAAAGCTATAATATTTTCTTGCTTTACATCTCGGAAGTGAAATTTATTGGATGTTTACTTCTACCATTTTATTTAAGTTTAGGGCTTACACTTGCACAATATACAATTATGCAAATAGCCTATTAAGATGAAAGGATTTATGCAGTACCGAATGAACAACCTTAAAACCCTAGAAAAGAGTTAGGACTTATACTTACAAGAAATGGAGTATTGGAGAAAAAAATGCAAAAATGGAGCAAAACTGGGTCAAATGGAGCAAAGGCGCAAAAAGTGAATTGACGTCTAAGCGCCAGACCCTGCACGTGAAAACAGAGAGCCCGATGCCAGGACGACAGGATCGTGCGCCTAAACACTAGGTAGTTATTTCGAATATCTAAATGGCTATCGCCTAGGCGCCATAGTTGGGTGCCTAGGCGCTAGAATATGTTTTTCTTCAAATTCAATGTATTTGGATGAATTTTGAAGGGGCATCTAAAGTAACTTATAAATATTTTGAGGGTTATATTAAATGAGGCTTGGTGTCTCTTCAAAGAGGGNGACCATTATGAGTATATTTAGAGCAGCTGCAACTTAATAATAAACTGCTACGTAGCAGCTACCATAGGAAGCTGCTGCGGATAAGTTAGATGTTTGTTTATATTTGCATTTTAAAAATAATAACGTTGCAGTTGTTTTTAGAGAAAAAATTATTCTGCCTTTGTTTATATTTGCATTTTAAAAACAATAACTTTGTAACAAAAATTGTGTATACATTACATTCTATACTTTAAAAGCAAATATCCAGTGAATATCATGACCACTAAAATTAAGATAATGACAATTAAAATAATAATTAATAACATGATGATATTATTTTTTAAAATATAGACGACATATGTGACGAGCTAAGCTGTCCTCCAAGGATACTCTCGATGCCCGATCACTCACAGCGGTGGTATCTTCCAACCTATCTGTCCACCGAAAATAATCACAATTTTTCGTGTTCTCCGCAGACACTTGTAAAATTGTCTTCGGTAGCTATGTGGTGTCGGCTAGTTTTTTTGAGGAAAAATTTAATTTAATATGGATTTAATTGTATAATTTTTGTTTTGAAAATAACATTTAGAATTTGAAAAATGAGACCAAATAGAACTCATTCATTTAATAGTTTAAATAGTTTAGCACAATATTACAAGTAATATACTATCCTGAGAGATGAGCATACTACTTGTTAGTAGGCTCGACCATTTAAACTAAAGAATTCATGACACTTGTTTTGTCTGCAAATTTTATGAATGACAATTCCCTTATTAACATAAAGATTAGATAAGTTTAATATTACTTGGGTTCATAATTCTCTATAGAAGCAAGCCCCTAAAATTAATTACATCTTAAGCGACTGAAGTTACTTAAGAAAACTCTTCATAATGAATAGAGGTTTTATCTTCAAGATCTTAAAATTGAGTTTTCACGATTGGACATAAGATATTCAAGAGGGAATGACTCCAATAGAAATAATTATCGTCGGAGTCCAAGGAGCAAGAAGTAGGGGAGGCTACAAATCTTAAGGTGAACCTCAATGAATTCTCAAAGCTATCATATTTTTTGGCCTTACATCCCGGAAGTGAAATTTATTGAATGTTTACTTCTACCATTTTATTTAAGTTTAGGGCCTACACTTGCAAAATATACAATTATGCAAATAATCTATTAAGATGAAAGAATTTATGCAGTACCAAATGAACAAACTTGAAATCCTAGAAAATAGTTAGGGCTTATACTTACAAGAAATGAAGTTTTGGAGAAAAAATGTGCAAAAAATGGAGCAAAACTGGGTCAAATGGAGCAAAGGAGCAAAATGTGAATTGGCGCCTAAGTGTCAGACCATGTACATGAAAACAGAGAGTCTGATACCATGACGTCAGGATCGTGCACCTAAACTCCAGGCATTTATTTCGAGCTTCTAGATGGCTATCGCCTAGGCGCCACAGTTAGGCGCCAAGGCGCTAGAATATGTTTTTCTTCAAATTCAATGTATTTGGATGAAGTTTGAAGGGGCATCTAAAGTAACTTATAAATATTTTGAGGGTTATATTAAATGAAGCTTGGTGTCTCTTCAAAGAGGGAGAGAAGGAGGCGAGTGAGTGTGAGGGGGAGAATGTGTGGGTGTGGGTGTGTGTGTGGGGGGGGGGTGTGTCTTTTGGAGTCTTGGTGATTTTTTGAACTTTGAAGAGAAGTGTAATGAATTGTTATTTGTTGTGCAAGGAGGGTGTGAATCTTCTGTAAAGATAAGTCTTAGAGTTTTTTTGTATTTGCTTTGAATTATTGTAATATAGTTGTATGATTTCAATGTCATTGCAATGAAGAATCCATGTGTTTTCTCCATGCTTAGTGAGTAGTTTTCCTTAATCTTTCCTCTTGTTATGAAGTAGTGACATGTGTAGGAAAATTTATTTTATGATATAATAATTTTAATTTCTATGTGATGAGTAATATCTCCGTTGCTTCATTGACATAACGAACTGGCCATAGGCTATGTTAAAATCTGTGTTGAGACTAAGACTTGAAAGAGCGATGACTTCACAACTTGAGTGCACTCACATTGTCTAGTTGTTTATGGTGAAGGTAGTTCAGGTAGCGATACAACTTTTATAGAAAATATACTTCATGATCTGTTTTTATTAGAAGCTTCTTGGTTACAATTATTTAAGTGAACGAGTACTTATCATGAGTTGTAGGTCTTTTTAACCACTTTCTCATCTCTGTTACTTTTGTAAATCTAATAGAATACTAAGCTTATATATACACTCAGAAGAAGGTAGGTAGACATGTGTTCCTTGTTGGCACAAAAATTACTACATAACTTTATCAATTCTTATACTACTTATGCCACTGTTTTCATTGCATGAGGGAAGGGATATGATTATATAGAACTTTCTAAGATTTAACCAGCCTCCGTAGATTAGGTTTTTATTTAATTTAGTTAACTTTAATTTTAGAGTAAATTAGGGAATTTAGGAAATAAAACTTTTTGAAAATTCCAAACTAAAACATGATAGTAGTAGACTAGAATTTAGCCTAAGCGATTTCTAACATTGCTTCTCTGTGAGAACGATACTCTCGTTTTTAAAAAAAACTCTATATTACTTGAACGATACGTATAATTGCATAAAACCTCTACTTTATAAACTATAAATTAAATTCTAAATTCTATAGAATATTCAATTTTGCATATTAGCCGTCTAAAGAAAGTGGGTCAAATTTTTGGTCAGGAAACTAAAATAACTATTTAATTGTGGGTCGGGTCACCTCTTATACAAAGTTTGACCGTCGAGCTTAAATTGATTCACTCGGTTGGCCTTCATAATAACCCTCTAAACCAGCACATCTTCTTGGAGCTTTGTGAGCTCTCGATGAAGATTGACTGCCTCCCTACGCATCTCCTCCAGCGTAATTTGCAGATCCTTATCCCGTTGGGCCAGTACAACTTCCAATTCCTCTAGGCGAGTTAAAGACCTACAGGACATTTAATGCTCCCCCCTTCCCCTCCGCTCCCCCCCGGAAGTTTCACACTAGGTTTCCAATGGATTACCCAGATGATTAACCAAATCCTCACTATCAGTCGGTGTTGGGGGAGCTGGGTCTATCCTCAAGGTCAGATTTTGGCTGCTGCCACTGACCGCCAATTGACCACTAGGAGGATCTTCATCTACAAAGAAGTATGTCATTAGTAAAAAAGCAAGCCACTCCAACAGAGAAAAAAAAATTAAGGGAATTATTTAACTAAAATTTGGCTCACTTCAGACCGAGTATTTTTGCTCGTGTTGTAGGATGGAAACTCGTCTGTCAATCCCTTATCACCGGCTAGGAGGTTGCTTCTATCAAATCCTTGTATCTCAACCAGAGGAGAAGTATTCACATGACCCGACTAAATCTGCACCTCAGCATGGGTCTTCATTGATGGTTCAAGTGTTAAACCATCTGGATCCTTCCTAGCATTGGGTGGAATCTTTATAAGATTACCGCAAATTGAGCTAGACAACTTCTCTAACCCATTTTGCTCAATTAGTTTTGATTGCCTTGCTAGTTTTTTTCTTGACAGCCCACCCTCAGGCCAACATGATACGATTACAATGTCAGCCAACATTTTTGTCTTGTTATGAGTTTCAGTACCGAATCCGGCTTTTTTCCATGAGGAAGCCACAAACACCGAGCGAAAGCAACGAAGGGAAACGAGTTCATGGTGATAAAGTTGCACCCTTATATTCTATATAAAAGGGTCATGAGCACATATATCCAGTGGGTCTATTTATTGCATTCAATTATGATTAATAAGATTCAATTTATTATATTAAAAAATTTCTCTGCCCTTATCATAGCTGTCATTATCAAGGAGCAACATAATTGGAGAACTTAATATGTACACCAAAAAATGGTCTGCATGAATCTCAAAGCAGTTGTTTGATGGTCTAAATCAAATGTTAATAATCATGAAGCCAACTGACCAAGAGAACTCACAGCCCCCGACCATTCTTAGGTTGGTAGACCAAAGTCCTATCTGCTGAAAGGCAGATAACCCTAAGAACATTTAAACTCTCTCAAATACTCCCTCCGAAAAACACCAAGAAACAAACCAGCCGACGACCAATCACTGCACTCAGATACAACCGACAAAGATCGACATCTAGGCAAAATAGTTGACTGATACCAACTTGGTCGATCGACTTAAGGATCCAGGATCCAGAAACATCAAAAGACACTTTAAACCAATTACAAATACAAAATTACAATAATGTCATGTAAACCCCTCAAAATAGCAAGGGCTTATATGTAAATTTTTCACTTTATGGTTTTTTTATCTTGTATAAATATAGTATCCAGTGCATGTAATGGGGTTTTTTTGGCTCTTCCATCTCGACCCATACTTTATAGGGAAAACTCTATCCCTTTCTCCTTTATAATTCATATTTAGATATACATGATGGGTTATAGAGCCCGAGAAAACCATAATTTGCCCCCAAGATGTAAGTCTGTACATGTCATTTTATTTCTTTTGCCACACTTTTATCTCTCTCCTCCCTGACCAGTACCTCTCTTAATCTTTGGGCATGCCTCAATTTGAGTTCAACACCTTCAAAATTGTTTTATGAATTATTAATAGTTGTCTTATATGTCACATAAATTTCTACTTATAATATTCCCAATTAGTTTTTCACATGGCTCAAATTTTGTATATTGCTACAACTGTAGTTTTTTTTCTTCCAATATGTGTAGAAGATTTGCACCTCTGATGGAACTATTCTGTTAAAAAGAGATTAACATGTGTTAAGCTGGGAGTATAACGACTAAAATATTACATATTATTTTAAAGAAATAACTTCATAAAGTTACCAATTATTCAAAAAGTTGTGACAACAGGACAAATTATTCCATACGGACAACGTATGCAGAGATGCATACGCTGTCTGATTTCGCCCGTCGATCAGGTTTAAAAAAAAATGAAAAATGGGGCCCACTGAAATACACATTTGCTTTGATTGACGGTCGAGATCGAATAACGTATGCATCCCTGCAAATGCTATCCATATGAAATAATTTTTCTGATAACAGAGGTTGCATTCCCTTTGATGATGACATTTTTGTCTCTCTTTGCTTCTGCTAACTTTAATTATGATCAACAAGGACTGCATTTTCCACCATTTTTTGTTAACTTTTTCTGGTGCCAAGCTCTNGGGGGGGGTGTCTTTTGGAGTCTTGGTGATTTTTGGGACTTTGAAGAGAAGTGTAACGAATTTTTATTTGCTATGCAAGGAGGTTGTAAAGCTTCTGTAAAGATAAGTCTTGGAGTCTTTTTGTATTTGCTTTGAATTATTGTAATATAGTTGTATGATTTCAATGTCATTGTAATGAAGAATCAATGTGTTTTCTCCATGCTTAGTGAGCAGTTTTCCTTACTCTTTCCTCTTATTATGAAGTAGTGACATGTGTAGGAAAAATTATTTTATGATAGAATAATTTTAATTTCTATGTGATGAGTAATATCTCCGTTGATTCATTGACATAACGAACTGGTCATATGTTATGTTAAAATCTGTTGTAAGTTGAGGCTAAGACTCAAAAGAGCGGTGACTTCACAACTTGAGTGCACTCACATTGCCTAGTTGTCTATGGTAAAGTAGTTCAGGCAGCGATGCAACTTTTATAGAAAATATACTTCATGATCTGTTTTTATTAGAGGCTTCTTGGTTACAATTATTTAAGTGAATGAGTACTTATCATGAGTTGTAGGTCTTTTTAACCACTTTCTCATCTCTGCTACTTGTGTAAACCTAATAGAATACTAAGCTTATCTATATACTCAGAAGAGGGTAGGTACATGTGTTCCTTGTTGGCACAAAAATTACTACATAACTTTATCAATTCTTATACTACTTATGTCACTATATTCATTGCATGAGGGAAGGGATTTGATTATATATAACTTTCTAAAATTTACCCAGCCTCCGTAGATTAGGTTTTTATTTAATTTAGTTAATTTTAATTTTAGAGTAAATTAGGGAATTTAGGAAAACTTTTTGAAAATTTCAAACTAAAACCTAGTAGCAGTAGACTAGAACTTAACCTAAGAGATTTCTAACCTTACTTCTCTATGGGATCGATACTCTCGTTTTTAAAGAAAACTCTATATATCTTGAACTATACGTATAATTGCATAAAACCTCTAGTTTATAAACTATAAATTAAATTCTAAACTTTATAACATATTCAATTTTTCACATTAGCCGTCTGAAGAAAGTGGGTCAAACTTTTGGTAAGGAAACTAAAATAACTGTCTAATTGTGGGTCGGGTCACCTCTTATCAAAGTTTGACCACCGAGTTTAAATTGATTCACTCGGTTGGCCTTCACAATAACCCTCTAAACCAGCACATCTTTCTGGAGCTCTGTGAGCTCTCGATGAAAATTGACTGCCTCCCTATGCATTTCCTCCAGTGTGATTTGCAGATCCTTATCCCGTTGGTCCAGTACAACTTCCAATTCCTCTAGGTGAGTTAAAGCCCTAAGGGACATTTGATGGCCCCTCCCCCCAAGAAGTTTCACTCTAGGTTTCCACTGGATTACCCAGATGATTAACCAAATCCTCACTATCAGTTGGTGTTGGGGGAGCTGGGTCTATCCTCAAGGTCAGATTTTGGTTACTGCCACTGACCGCCAATTGACCAATAGGAGAATCTTCATCTGCAAAGAAGTATGTCATAAGTAAAAAAGCAAGCCACTCCAACAGAGAACAAAAAATTAAGGGAATTATTTAACTAAAATATGGCTCACTTCAGACCGAGTATTTTTGCTCGTGTTATAGGATGGAAACTCATCTGTCAATCCCTTATCATCGATTAGGAGGTTGCTTCTATCAAATCCTTGTATCTCAACTAGAGGAGAAGTATTCACAAGATCCGACTGAATGTGCACCTCAGCAGGGGTCTTCATTGACGGTTCAAGTGTTAAACCATCTGGATCCTTCCTAGCATTGGGTGGAATCTTTATAAGATTACCACAAATTGAGCCAGACAACTTCTCTAACCCATTTTGCTTGGTCAGTTTCGATTGCCTTGCTAGTTTTTTTCTTGATAGCTCACCCTCAGGCCAACATGATATGATTACAATGTCAGCCAACATTCTTGCTTGTTACAGGTTTCAGTAGTGATAAAGTTGCACCCTTATATTCTATATAACCCGATCTTTTTCCATGAGGAAGCCACAAACACCGAGCGAAAGCAAAGAAGGGAAACGGGCTCATGGTGATAAAGTTGCACCCTTATATTCTATATAAAAGGGTCATGAACACATATATCCAGCGGGTTTATTTACTGCATTAAATTATGATTAATAAGATTTAATTTATTATATTTAAAAATTTCTATATCTTTATCATAGCTGTCATTATCAATGAACAACAAAATTGGAGAACTTAATATGTACACCCAAAAATATCTTGCACGAATCTCAAAGCAGTTTTCTGATGGTTTAAATCAAATGTTAATAATCATGAAGCCAACTGGCCAAGAGAACTCACAGTCGGCCGACCATTCTTAGGTTGGCAGACCAAAGTCCTATATGTCAAAAGGTAGATGACCCTAAGAACATTTAAACTCTCTCAAATATTCCCTCCAAAAAACACCAAGAAACAAACCAGCCGGCGACCGGTCACTGCACTCAGAGACAACCAACAAAGATCGACATCTAGGCAAAATAGTTGACTGATACCAACTTGGTCGACCGACTTAAAGATCCAAGATCCATAAACATCAAAAGACACTTTAAACCAATTACAAATACAAAATTACAATAATGTCATGTAAACCCCTCAAAACAGCAAGGGCTTATATGTAAATTTTTCACTTTATGGTTTTTTTATCTTCTATAAATAGAGTGTCAAATGCATGTGATGGGGTTTTTTTGGCTCTTCCATCTCGACCCATACTTTATAGGAAAAACTCTCTCCCTTTCTCCTTTATAATTCATATTTAGATATACAGGATGGGTCATAGAGCCCGAGAAAACCCCAGTTTGCCCCCAAGGTGTAAGCCTGTGCATGTCATTTTATTTCTTTTGCCTCACTCTTATCTCTCTCCTCCCTAATCCGTACCTCTCTTAATCCTTGGGCATGCCTCAATTTGAATTCAACACCTTCAAAATTGTTTTATGAATTATTAATAGTTGTCTTATATGTCACATAAATTTCTACTTATAATATTCCCAATTAGTTTTTCACATGGCTCAAATTTTGTATATTGCCACATATGTAGTTTTTTTTTTTTTTTTTTATATGTGTAAAAGATTTGCACATCCGATGGAACTATTATGTTAAAAAGAGATTAACATGTGTCAAGCTGGGAGTATAGCGACTAAAATATTATATATTATTTTAAAGAAATAACTTCATAAAGTCACCAATTATTCAAAAAATTGTGATAACATGAAAAATTATTCCATACGGACACCGTATGCAGAAATGCATACGCTGTCCGATCTCGACCGTCGATCAAGTTTTAAAAAAAAATGAAAAATGAGGCCCACCGAAATACACATTTGCTCTGATCGACAGTCGATATCGAATAGCATATGCATCTCTGCAAATGCTATCTATATGAAATAATTTTTCTGATAAGAGAGGTTGCATTCCCCTTGATGATGACATTTTGTCATCTTTGCTTCTGCTAACTTTAATTATGATCAACAAGGACTGCATTTTCCACCGTTTTTTGTTGACTTTTTCTGGTAAGCCAAGCTCAGGTAAACCATGCTTGCTATTAGGCATGCCGGCAGGTTGCTGGTTCAATGGATGTTGACTTTATTTGTAGTCAATTTATATTTCTCTTTGGTTGACTTTAAGCTCTTAATTTTCATGTCGCTTCTTCTTCCGTTGACCTCTTCTTTCTTTGTTGTTTTTAAAAAAGAAAATAATGAAGTGATTTTAATTGACCATGCTAACAGCACCCGTAATTCACTGTGGTTTTAATCCAACTGGTGCAATTGCAATAATAAGTTATGAATAATTAAATAATAATAATAATAATAATAATATTATTATTATTATAATAATAATTATTATTATTATAATTATTATTAAAGGTTCATTTTCACATGTTCAACTGCTGTTTTAAAATAAAGCCTATATTAAAATCTGATGGATTGATGCATAAGTCCATATAAGTCAATCTCAAGGCGACATGATGTATTCTCATCAAAATATATGACTCAAATGTTCAAAGAATAATATTGTGCGATCATCCTACTTCACTTTTGTACAAGGCAAATTTATTTTAATGTTAAGAGTTTGGAATTATTTTGATCTTAAATTTCATAATAAGTAATATATATACATGATACGAGATCAACAAATTTTCACCGTCTAACACTAATATCGAGGTAATTTTTTAGCGAAAAATGTTTAATTTTCAATTAAAAATTATTTAGAACTCTTATTTTAGCAAAATTATAATCAAATTGACATGCTCGATGAGACGAACCCAATCATACCAATATTGATCCAACATGAATTAAATCAAGCCCAAATTAAACCGATAAATCACTTTTGGAAGATTTCAGTGCATAATTGAATGGTTGAATTGATTTCAAATCTGACAAATTTATAGTCAAATTGAGCGTCTTAGCGGGACAAATCCAATGAGCCCAAGATCGCTCAATTTTGAAATTATTAAAGCACTCGAATGTTCGCCAAACGTCATATGATTAAGGGATTCTCCCCAGTCTATCTGATAAAGTGGTATGAATTTCTTTCTTATTTGTAGAGAGGACTTTCTCATACTCTGTAAATAGAGTATTCCCCCTTCTTGAGAGAGGACCAGGTTCTGGGAGCTAGACATTGAACTAGAGGAAGATCAGAACTTGGAGGAGTAGAACCCAAGTGTTCTACACGAAAGATACAGTTAACACCGCAAACTACTGCAGTCACGAACAACTGTAGACTACCGCTCAACGACTGTCATCGACCACGATCAATCACCAATTGCTCCTCTCAATGAAGCCCCTTATGGAATCACAACATGTGTTGCGGCATCTCAACATATTTTGCAAAACAACAAAGCTCCCAACGAAGCAGTATGCACTCTAAAGATGGTAAAACAACACATCCCAAATATGGTGTAACAATGCATCATGAAGATAGTGTAATAACACATCCTAAAGATGTTGTAACAACACACCCCACATACTATGACCCCCTTAGTACTCCTAAACTTCTCTCCCCATAGTTCCCCATTATGGTCTATGACCTGCGTGGTTCATTACAACTGCGGCTCCATACCACTGTCTTTGCAGCCAACTTACACTATTATGACTCATCTGACCAACTATAAAATTTATAGCTCATGGCTCATGCAGCCCCCAACTCCAGCCTCTGTGACCTACAGGTGTTGTTCCAGACTATGGCCTACGTGCTCAACTATGGCCTATGTGATCCACAACCCATGCAGTCCCAATCTCTGACCTCCACAGCCTACAAATGTTATTGTTGGTTACGACTTCGATCTATGTGACCAATTAAATCCTACATAGTTCACAAATCAAGCAACTCCCAACTCTATCCTTAGAAACCTATAGACATTAGCATAGCTCGTGTAGCTCCCAACTTTGGCCTTAGTGGCTTACGAATGTTATATCATCTTAAGCACCTCTCAACTCCATCCTCTATCGTCATCTCAGCTCATGCAGCTCGTAACTCTGACCTTTGTGGCTTACAAACTTTATTACAGCTAATGTAACTTTCAACTCCATCTTCTGTGACCTACGAAGGTTATCACAATCATGTAACTTCCAACTCCAGCCTCTATGGTTTACATAAGATATCACAGCTTATCCAGCTCTCAAATCTATTTCTGCAGCCTTCAAATATTATCATAGCTCATCACTACAGTCTATGTGACCAATTATGGATGGGTGGCTCACAACTCATACCACTCCCGAATCCAACCAAGTGGCCAACGAACATCATCGCAGCTCATCAATACGACCAATGTAACCAAATACAGCCTATGTGATTTGTTGCTCGTGTAGCTTTTGACTCAAGTCTTTTTAGCCTCCATATGTCATCACAACTCACTACTACGACCCATGTGACTAATTATGGCCTACGTAGCTTACAACTCGTGTAGCTCCCGACTCCTACCTCTACAACCTACAAACATCTTCGCGGTTCGCCATTATGGCTTCCATGACCATCTATGGCCCACGCGACCCACAACTCATATAGCTCTCAACTTCGAACTTTGTGACCTATTAACGCTATCACAATTCAATACTACAACCAATGTGACCAACTAGAGTTTAAGGTTTAGGGTTTAGGGTACCATAACCTAAATCCTATGTGACTCATAACTTCTATAGTTTATTTTTACAACTTCTATTACTAACTGATGCTCGTGAAGTAACCATCTAAGACACAACCAAGTACTATTATCACTTTTAACTATGGTCTATACGACAAGCTGGTGATTGCCAAAACCTTAAGAAGAAATATCACTTCTTTGTTATCAATTTTTTTTTTAATTTTTACATCACTCAATTGGTAATCTTTAGAAGTCCAGGTGAATCACAACATTTTCCTAAATAAATGTCAGCAACAGAAGCAAAAAATGGAAGACTCAGACTTCAATATATATGAAGCACATTTATATATTGTGCTTGAATTAGGCTTCAACTGATATGATTTATATTTATCTATTGTGTTTGAATGCATAACATATGTATTAGAAACAAAATAAAATATTCAAAATAACTGCCTCAAGTGCTAACCCTACAAAAAAAAATGTATTTATTTGCAAATGTAAGAGTTTTTCAAAAGAATTTTTAGGATAACCAAATTTTGTTATTCTTTTTTATACCTTTTCTTAAAAAATTTTCTAATGTAAATTCTAAAATAATAAACCAATTTTCCACTTAAGTCATGTTTTTTGTTGGTTGTCCATAATTAGGGGTGTAAATAAGGCAAGTTTGAGCAAAGCCCAAAACTTTTTCGTGTGTGATCACTGATTTTATCTCTTTTCTTTTTTTATTATGTTTAGCTCATGTTCCAAATTATTTGTACGAAATATGTTAGTGTTCAGCTCAATTTAAATTTATTTGCTCAAATTAACTTCATGTTCGACTCAAGTTAAAGTCCAACGACCATCACTCTCATGGGGGCCAAGCCACATGTCTAGCATGCAAAAGAAGAATTTCTTGCATTTAAAACCCTCCTAAGAGTGCATGTAAACTCCCCCCACCTGTGTGGGACTAAACAAGTGTCCATAACTTTGATTTTTTTAATTCCTATATATTTACATATCTATCAGCTAAACTTCAATTTTTATATTTATAACACCCAAATCTCTTATATACATTTTTTTTTTAAAAAAAATACAGTATAAATAAATGATATAAAATTTCAACATTGATCAAGCGAAACACAAATAAAACTCCCAGACAGAGATTTTCCAAAGTGCACCTTAATAGACAAGAACATTGAAACAAAAATAGCTTAGCATTTCAATGAAACATCAAACATTTCTGCTTACTTGAGTCAAACTCCAGCCATTCAAATGCCTGTATATACTTATAAAAATATCCTGCAAATCATATATTTGGGCAAATTAGCCTTTGCTCCAAATTCTGGGAACAATTGATCCATACAAATCACATCCCAACTCCGCTGGGAACCAAAACCTGGAAATCACACCCAATACACAGCACAAAAGAAGGGTATTCCCAGGGTTGAACGGCACTCATTAACAATGGAGAACATCTGAGTCAAAATATTCTTATCAAATTTTCATCAGATAAATTATATTATCATTAAATTTATTTTGAGAGTGTAATTAACGATTAATCAATTAACAAGTGTATTACACTCATATCAAAATTGATCCAATAACAACAAAGTTGTCCAAATCAAATTTTACATAGCACACAATTCTTATGCATCTGCATGTCTCACACCTATACATCATATTTACACAAATCACTCAAAAAAATGGCACTATTATCACTTTTTCAAAGTTAAATACACATTTTCAAGCTAAAATCACTGAAGTGGCATGCCTGTAAATATGAAAGTTTAGGTGTGAGACATGTAAGTACATACAAAGTGTGTGCAGCTCATGTAAATTTCCCTTGTCTTTTCATAATTTCATGATAGTCCATCCACTCTATCAATCACATCCAAACTCATGTTAAGATCGACGTCAAAATCAATGACGGGAAACAATGGCATCTTCCTCAATTCGTGCTTGCTCTCGGCTATCGGAGAATGGTTGCTGCTCTTGCTCAGTCTATGGTACTTGCTCAGCCTCGGCCGCCTGATCTCAAACTCTTGGCTTTTGCTAATACCCGGTGAAATCTCGTGGAACTTCAGCCCTCTCAGGATCTCTTGGTCTTCTATTGTGAGCAATGAAGAGGAAGTGGCGGTGGGATGAAGTTTGACTGAAAGCAACGGAGCGGATGTCGAGATCTTCTGCGAGGGAAAGCGGATCAGAGATTTAACGGGAGATCGAGCGAGGGAGAAGCATCTTCCGGGTCTCAATAGGCTAATAAAGTGATGGAGGAGAACTATTAAGTCTAATATGTAGGCTTCGGTCTTCTCCTTCTTGGCATGATAGAGAGTCTCTATTCTTGTTGAGTTGCTGTAAGCTAGTGGTTTATGACCCGCCTCCGTTCTACAATAAGATGGGCTTGAATGAATTCCATTAACGAAAGAGAATAAGGGCGAAAAAAAATTAAGAAATTTGAATATTAGTTACCCTATGCACGCCCATTCTCCAACCCAGCCGAAGCCGTGGTGTGCTCTGATTCATTACACAGCAGATGATAACAGTTAGTGAAATTATTAATATAAAGGGAAACTTACATAAGTATCACCCAATTATTATGTATTTACATATCTCGCACCTGAACTTCGTATTTAGACACATAACACTCAAATCTTTAATATCACATAAAAAATAGTACTATTGCCACTAATATAAATATGCAAATACATAAGAATTGTGTGCTATGCTATGTATGTAAACTGCAGAGCTGCTATGTTTGTTAATTAAAAGAATTAAAGAAAAAACAGAGGAGCTACTTGGTGCTGTTTCTATGCAAGTAGAAGATGAGTGCGGCAAAAGTATTAATATGTAGGAAGATTTACATACATACTATTTAATTCATATGTATTTATAAACCTAGCAACTANATGAGTGCGGCAAAAGTATTAATATGTAGGAAGATTTACATACATACTATTTAATTCATATGTATTTATATAGCTAGCACCTGAACATCAATTTTTACACATTGCCACCTTAACAATGCATGAAAAAGGTGTATTTCACATTTTAAAAGATAAAATAGTGGTAATTTGATGTGATATGAAATATTTGGCTGGTATAAATGTAAAAAGTAAATTTTATATATTAAATATGTAAATACATAAAAATTAGGTGGTATGCGTGTATAAAATAATTTAAATAAAATGNAACATCAATTTTTACACATTGCCACCTTAACAATGCATGAAAAAGGTGTATTTCACATTTTAAAAGATAAAAATAGTGGTAATTTGATGTGATATGAAATATTTGGCTGGTATAAATGTAAAAAGTAAAGTTTATATATTAAATATGTATATACATAAAAATTAGGTGGTATGCGTGTACAAAATAATTTAAATAAAATTCGGGTCATCCCAAGTTTCATTGTTATTTTACATGAACGAAAGAAGCATGTATGCTTTGTAAGATAACCAAAAGTGTCTCACTTGGTGGTGTTATTGGCCATTGGGGCCAGCCATTGCAATGTTTTCTCCATTTCAGCCTTGATTTGGGAAACAGGCGGCTGAAATTAAAACGTGGAAAAAATTGAGTTAAAAAGACTGTCACTGTTTCATAANATGAGTGCGGCAAAAGTATTAATATGTAGGAAGATTTACATACATACTATTTAATTCATATGTATTTATATACCTAGCACCTAAAGACCAATTTTTACATATTGCCAAATTAACAATGCATGAAAAAGGTGTATTTCACATTTTAAAAGATAAAATAGTGCTAATTTGATGTGATATGAAATATTTGGCTGGTATAAATGTAAAAAGTAAAGTTTATATATTAAATATGTAAATACATAAAAATTAGGTGGTATGCGTGAATAAAATAATTTAAATAAAATGTGGGCCATCCCAAGTTTCATTGTTATTTTACATGAACGAAAGAAGCTTGTATGCTTTGTAAGATAACCAAAAGTGTCTCACTTGGTGGTGTTATTGGCCATTGGGGCCAGCCATTGCAATGTTTTCTCCATTTCAGCCTTGATTTGGGAAACAGGCGGCTGAAATTAAAACGTGGAAAAAATTGAGTTAGAAAGACACTCAGTGTTTCATACAAATAATTTTAGTTGAGCCAAAATGATCATCATAGTTGGTAGATTATTTCCCACCTCAAGATATGATGCTGGTTCAAAAATCCCAAAAGAAAAACACAAATTCTAGCTTCATAATATTTTGTACCTTTTCATTGAGTTGAAATTCTTGCAGTCTCCAGCGTAGTGTAGATTTTATTGCTGGTGGCAAGTTTTGGTACAATGCATCTCTCGTGCTTGGTGGAACAGAACCGGATCGGGATACCTAAAATAACCCTGAGCTCTTAATCAAATCTCATGAACATATTGTTTCGAGGAATTATAAGAGATGAAAAATGCAAGAGCGGTGACTTCAACAGATAAAAGCTCAAGGCCAAATCATTCTGTTGAAACAAACAGTATAATCGGTTGCCTCAAAATTTTTATCATAAACAATAACAAAAATCTAGGAAATAAACTAGTCAATGAATGAGCCGAGGCAAGATGTATAGTATGAAAGTGATAATCATGGACAGATAAAAAAAATCATGTATGCATTTTGTACACTATTCGTATGTGGTGGCTCTATATACTATGACAAACTGAAAAATCAAGCCAAGCCCATTAAAAACCTCAAGTTTGGTCTAGATTTGAGATTTTAACTAAACTAGTTATCTATGATTTAGTTAATGTTTGAGTTTTCATCAAGCCAAACCAAATCGATTTAGCAAATAACTATATAGTTTTGGGTTGTAATCTCCACCAAAACAACTCAACCATCAATCTATTTCATCAATAGATCCTAGTCATCAATCACGATTCATCTATTTATTTTTATATTTTGGTATTCCATCTCATGATGGAATGCTTAGTGAATAGAAAGTAATTTTCCCTCATTTATTATTTAGGTATCATACACATGAGCAAAATGTGAAATGAATATATTCATGATAAGTTGGTTTAGCTCTAGTGGTTAATGAGATTAGAAAGAGTCATCTTAGATGATTTGGTCACATTAAACGTCGACCATCTGATGATTCGGTTAGGAGAATAGATGTTTTAGATTCAACTTATGTTACGAAAGGCAGAGGTAGACCTAAAAAGACTTGGACATATTGTATAAAAAAAGATCTTAATCTATTATAATTAAATGAGTGTGACACTCAATAGGACGCAAAGGAAATATAGGATTCATGTAGCCAACTCCACTTAGTGGAATAAAGACTTGTTGTTGAGCAAAGACTTATTTTATCAAAACAAAAATCCAAAGCAAAATGGAATCAATATAATTGGTTCGATTCAATTTGGTTCCATATTTAATGGTATGGTTTCAATTTCAATTGAGATCATGCATTGAGGATAGCAAATTAAGATACCTAGAATTAAGCCCCATTCTTGTTTGGTATACCACACATGGACTATTTTCTTGGTTTGCATGCATACAACAATCCCAAGACTTTTAAACAATTATGTCTTTGTTCAAGACTCAAAATGCTTGGGATGCATGAAGGCTTGGACAGTTTTATATATGGAGGATTCTAATAAGGTTTGCAAGCGATTTAGATTTCTCATCAACATATCATCTCAATAGCTATGGTTTCATAATCTAATTTGAAAGATTATTTGGGATTTCTTCTTTGAGGGAGGGAGTACTTAGACTTTAAAAAGACTGGGGAGTAGTTTTTCATTACTTATAGCTTTTATGCCTTAATTGACAAGGCATTAATCTTCTCCTCTCCTGTAGAAAAAGGCTTCGTTGAAATTTGATCGCATAAATATTTGAACATCTTTGTATTGTGTTCACTTTTTTTTTTCATACGTTTGCGTATAGCACATCAATAACATATTGCATAAAAAAATTGAACTAATTTGGATTAGTAAAACCTATGAGGCGAGCTTGTGCTTCTAACAAGTGAAATTCAGAACCAACTAAAAAAATGACTCAATCTAGTAATTAACCAAGTTAAAAATCTCAACCCAAACCCCTATGCCAAGACAACGTGATAAATGCTTAAACTGTGTTGTTGGATTAGTGTCTATTTGGCCCAAAATGAACACAATAATCCAATTTGGACATGGAAATCAAATAAAAACAACATGAATAATAATTTAATGAGTTTTTAACTATTTTTTTAAATCTAGTAAAATATGTTTTAAGCTACTATGAATAAAACCTGATTTTGTTGTCACTTTAGTTAACCCAAACTCGAAACAAATCATACATGCGTTGAACCGCCCAAATATTTCTCTAGGGGTCCAATATTAGCACACTAATTATGCACTAAGCATGCACTTCCTCATGGATTAGTGCATATGAAGACTTAACCAACAAATCTATCATGGCATTGGAATTAGTTCTAATGGTGATTTGAATAGAACAGCCAAATTTATCCCAAAACTCTTAGATGTGCTTCAGCATTGCTCATTGATAAGCCAACAAGAGTTTTAATAAAACTAAGTTATGTAGGGGCTAAAAGAAACAATGTTGTTTAGAAGTTACACAGAGATAATCAAAGCATGAAACATGAGGTCCATGGTCGCAAGGTTGTAGTATTAAAAATAGCTCCTAATTAACCACAATATTATTATCATGAATTTCATAATTCAGGCTCAAATGAGCTTTGTACAAGCCATTTAAATAGGACAAAAGCTTTCCTAGTCCTCCATCACTCAATCACATCAAGATTCCTGCATAGTCCCACGCACATCAAACTTGGTGAAGCGTGTCTCATTAGTAACATCATAACATAAATTTAACAATCCAAGTTATATTACCATCAACATTGATCTTAGGCCATATGATGCAAAAAATCCAATGCTTACCCACTACTTCTGGCGCTTTCAAGTATATTGTTACTTGATGGCTATTAGAAATTTTATAAATTAACTCTACTTTAATTTTTTCTTATGATTTGAAAAGTATCACAAGAATCGTGACTATAGTAGAGAGTTTAGTAGTTTCAGCTCTATCAATATATTCTACACTTGTTTTTATTCCTCCAGAAACATTTTGTTTGGTTCCTCCTCTTTGGTAGTTTCTTCCTTAGATTTTACTTGTTTCTGTTAAAAATTCTAAATAGACAACTAAGAAATATAAATAAAATATTTCTATGTTAAGTAAATTTTTTCTATAAATGTGTAAATCGTACTTATAGAGTTTAAATTCTCAGGCAAGTGCAAGATATAACATTCATAGAAATGTTATTTTTATGGTGACTTTCACCATTTTATTCCTTATTTTCTCCTCATTTTCTTGTTATTAGTTGAGCACACAGTCAAATTAGCCATTGCCTAAAATTTTTCTGATTATATAAAAATTCATTCACATGTGTGATTTTGTGATAATTAAACCTTGTAATGGATCTATTCTTTTAACTGGATTCCATAGCTTATTCAATTTTCATCGAGGGTAATGATTAGTAATTTTTTTTTGGATTATATATTAAGCCTTGCAAATGTTACGAGTTTGTTGAAAGTTTTCCACATCACATGCTATACATAATTTGGAAACTCTTAACCCAAGATATCCAATATCATATTGATATGTACTTGATAATTCAA
The DNA here is from genome assembly GCA_002079205.1 of Phalaenopsis hybrid cultivar. Classification (NCBI taxonomy): domain Eukaryota; kingdom Viridiplantae; phylum Streptophyta; class Magnoliopsida; order Asparagales; family Orchidaceae; genus Phalaenopsis; species Phalaenopsis hybrid cultivar. Next base: position 35,142 of record JXCR01112439.1, on the reverse strand, counting down.
TTAAGATCTTGATTAATACAAATCTATAGACCTAAAGCCTCCATTGATCCCTCCGTCAGCCTAGGAGCATGCTACTCCTATGTGGATCTTAACAGCAACAAAGTTCAGTTCTCCATCATCTAATTGATTGAAATGCAAAAATACCCTCAATTAAAAGGCATTGTATTAGATATAATCAAAACTACTTTTATCTAAATGAATGCTAGAAGCTCCCTCCCTCCCTCCCAACTGCTCTATCTGAATATCTCTCTCTTTCTTCCTTCATCCTCGATCTCTATACCTCTCCCTATCACTTGTTTTATCCTTCCAACTATGCATGCTATCTAATTCAATCTAAAAACTATTGAAGCAAACCTCCTGTCAAGGTTATAAACTAAGATAGAAAGAACTTCCTAAATAAAAGAAAGTTTGGAACCACCACTAAGGTCTATCCTAATGGTAGAATCACCAAAAAAGCAAATTAATTGAGTGGTTTGACTACTAAATTTCATTAAAGGAAGTGCCCAAGAAATCTANTATGTGTAACACTAAATGCTATTAATATGATTTGTTTATATGCGTAAAAATGCTTTATTACATTTTTTTTCTAAAAAAGATTGGCTGAGGCTATTATACCAGCCCCAGCTACCCTTATGTCGAGGCTCACTACCGACAAACTGGCATAGGAGAATTCAAACCCGTGATCTGAGGAGATTTACGACCTTCAAAAAGGCCGCTCTACCAACTGATCACGGCTGGCGGCACATAAAATGCTTTATTACATATTCGGAGAATAAAGTGGGAAAACAATTCGTGATAATTTATCTGAGATTATTTTAGTCCTAGAGTTTATAAAAATGTCAAAATATTTATAAATTCTTTAAATTAGGGCCACAATACTCTTCATGAAAGACTGTTACAGCTCAATTTTAAAATAGTCAGACCTATACTCAGTATTCAAATGAGAATATTTCAACACTATTTGTACATAAAAAAAGTTGGATCTTATTTTTATATATGAGGAACCTCTCACATGATTGTAATTGCTTAGAATGAGTTAGATTTTATCAGCACATGTCTTATCAAATTATATTGGTATGTAGTCACAATCGAATATGTTGGACAAAATATCATAATAGATTACTAATAGTAATGCAACAATAAAACCTGGTTCTCAAGGGCTTGAACTTTCAATCAAGTCTCAATGTTTAATGCCTTGCATGCATGATATGCATGTATTTGCAATTAAATTCTCTCAAATCTCAAAACTAATATCAATATCATTCTAAAATAAAGAAAGAAATATCTTCATCTATAACCAAAAAAAAAACTTCCATACATGAATGCAAATGGACTTCAAACATCTAAAAATGGTGGCCTAACAATATACCCTTCTTCACTCAATATGAAAATTGAATGGTGAAAAAGGTTTTCTCAAATATTCAATTAAAAGTTTTATTTTTTATTTTATGTTGACTAAAAAATGGTGAGTTATGAAACTTTTCTTAGTGGAATGCATCTTGAAAGGATGCATTTTTTTGCCATTGAAGGATGGTGGCAAAGAAAGCAACTTATTGGAATTGATAGGATACTAAAGTAGTTCATTTTATATATTGCACATATCTCAAAGCTTCTTTTTTTGTGGGGCTAAAATTTAAAATTGAGACCATTTAATACTTTCATCAGCTTATTGTGGAGATAATAATGTTTTAAGAAACAAATTTAATAATGTCAAGTTTTCATAGGGTTCATTTTGAAATATAACAGGTGCAAGGGGTTTGAAAAAAACTTGAATTTTGGTTGAAATTTTGAAATTAAGATAATTTTATATTGAAATTTTAGGGAATTACAGATTGAGTTCACAATTTATTTATAGTACACTCCAAGCTTTATTGATTTAGTTGAGTTTTGAATTCACATTATGCTGCAATCATTATTGTCGCCCATAATTGTTTGCCACCAACACCAACCTTATTATTAGCCCTACTGTCATGTTCATCTGTTATTGAAGTCTGTCGGCAGCCATCACCAACTAGTATATATCGTTTCTGTCAATGAACTTTACAATGTGATCATTTAAATTCAAACCAAACATTGAAAAGAAACGTTCTACATTTATTTTATACCTATCATTTGATCCATGATTAATGAGCATGACAAACATCGTTTCTAAACTTTTTTTTTACTCTATAGAATCCAATCTCATTATAAGAACTCATTTGTGTATTCTTCTTGATGTCTTCCTTAGTGATTAGTATATTGTTGACACATGTAAATTCGAAAATCGAAACTGTCTTTCTTGGTTTCATAAACTTTGGTCACTAATTCAATAAATTATATTAGATAGGGCATAGTATGGTTATATAAAATTAGAATTAAGTTAAATTTCATAAGATTCTATCATTCTGTCTCCTATAAATAGGGAAACCAAATCATGTAATAGGAGCTTTTGGAGGGCTTTTTGCTTTTAGACCCCTCTCTTATATCCTCTATATTCAATCATATAAAAAGGTTCAGAAGAGCTCGGGAATAACCCAGTTTGCCCCAAAGGGGAAAGTCACGACACACTCCTCTCCCCCCTCTCTTTCTCTCTCCCTCTCCCTATTTTAAACTTTATTTTTTTGGTGTGATTCACAAAACAAAACTAGATTCAACACTATATAATTATATGAATACTTACAAATCAAGCGGCTTTCCAATCATCTTAATTGCATATAATAATTCCTGTGCAACAACCTGAAATATGTGGGAGCTTACAGGAAGTTGTCTGGTCTCACATGCTTTAATTTTTAGAAAAACATATATAGAATCAATGTAAATTTCTCCCATTATTATAGAACTTGCGTTGAAGCATAAAGGTAACATAGTGAAAGAGATATGACAATATTTATAGTGCAGAATATAGAACTTATGTATGTCACCTGAATTATAATCATTTGAAATGATCAACCACTATGAGATTAATGTCAATAAATATGACCTCACATGGTTAGGAGATGGAACATCATATAAACATGAACATTTCTTATTAGGATTTGACACAAGTATATGAGATTGTACATGAACCTAAATAGAATCATACAACATAATGTCATTATATTAAACTTATGAAAATTTGTAATTATACAGCAAATTATGCATTATTATGAAAGATATGATAATATCAATGAAAATTGAAACAATTAGTGGTGATTTTTTTATCTTAACTAGCTACAAGCTGAGCTATATCAACTGTCATTGACCTCGAATGAGAAGGTCGATCTTGGGCATCAGGCTGCAAGGAAACTCAGGGGTGTGGTGGCGCTTTTAATAGGGAATTTACTAACTTCAGACATAAGCTAAAATGTTGCAGGATTGTGAACCAACCACAGATCCGTTTCTGGTTGGCAAAAAATGCCCCTCTCGCATTGAGCCACGCAAAATTGAATTAAATTAGTGGTTCAACTCGTGAACCTTAGAGTTCGTGCCGGTTCTAAGGAACGGTTCAACTCATAGAGTTCATGGATCTTACCAGGGTTTTTTTTAGGAAATTAATATTATAAATGACAATCAGGTTAGATGTGTTTGGCTGCACATTAAATAGGCTCAAATAAGCTTTGTGATGAAATCAGATGCCAAAGTGAATTTTCAATTAAATTCACTGTAAGGTTGTTTAGCTCATTCTAGAGGTCATCTACTTCCATACAAGAGTTTTTCTCAAGCTTTGGAGATTGCTACAGTTGGTAACAAGAGACGTAAGGTTCTTGTTGCAAAGAATGTTGCGGGTGGGTCTCATGGTGTAGGTTATGAGTAATCAAAGAAGATCGAGTTCCTTGATTTCAGTGGCTCCCTCAAGATCAAGTAGAAAGATGGTGTGTTGATTAAGAATGGGGGAACTATAGGAATGCCTCCCAACAAGAAGGAGGCTGGCTTCTCTTGGTGTGGCAAAGGTATCTCCAGAAATACTGAAGGACTAGTAAGTGCTGATGCTATGGAGGTTGAAGACAACCTTCTGAATTTTCTGGTATCACCCTTAGATACTTGATCCTATTCTAAAGGAAACATTTCCTCCGAGTTTCAAGAGGGTATTCGAAGGTGGGTCTTGTCCTTCAATAAGTTTCTTCACTGAAGAAGGGGCGTGAGAAAAGGGAGAACATTGCTCATCGCACGAACTATAGTGCTTGCCACCCGTCACAATGGAAAATGCTTTTTACGGGTAATTTGGGAGAGGAAGGTGATGCCAAAGCTATGCTTGTTGATTCAGATGAGGATTATAATCTCAATGGCCAGAAGAAGGATCATGAAGCAGATATGTTTGACATTAATTCAAATCAAAATTATTGTGCTCCAACACCAATTCACTACCAAACAACTGTTATTCCACCAATGTCGTCTTCGTCAGCTGACTTATTTTCCATTCAACCTGCCTATTGACTGCCTCACTTGTCGACCAACCCACCATCAACCCACCTCTAAGAAGAAGGCAGCCCCTCTGTTCCCACCCACCATTGAGTGTAAGATTCAACGGGGCAGACACCACCTACCGTCCAACCATAAGTCAAACAAAATTTCCTAGTGCTAGAAGACTATACAAGTCAACTTACCTTGACTAGCCCTTTTTTTCATCCTCTCTGTCACATGAAGCTCCCGACAGGCCCTCTCCGTTAAACGGAATTTCCCTGTTGACCTCAATCCCTTGGGCAGAGATCCCCAGCCATTCCTGCCAACCGGCAGCCATTCGACCGGCGACTCCTCCACAAAATAGTCATCCAATCGACTGGTTGCCTTCCCCAAAATTAGTCATACCCCCCTACTTCTGACAAGCTATTTTTCCTCGATCGGCCGCTTGCTGCTCCCGACTGACTACTAGTCTCTCACTAGCCACTCCACTCTTACCCAAAAACATAGAGGGAAGTAATGTCGTGCATCTCTCTTGTTGGATTGACAAATTTATGGTTTTGTTTTTGTTTTGTCCAAACTGTATCCCAAGAGTCTGGTCTGACATTCTTGCCGCCTTAACCATCTGGTCAATCATAGGCTCACAGTCGCACCTCTCCGATCGTCTCACTAGTCTACCATCTTGCTACATGAGCTATATCAAAAAGGGAAGATTTACATATATATATTCTTATATTTTTCTATAGATCATTCAATCTTTGTGTTTTTTATCTAACCTCTATTTTTATTTTCGAGTCATCGCGCTTCACCTACCGGGCGTCCCTACTCCATCCAATCATCCACTAGTTGGCTGTCGCAAAAATAAGAATAAAATAAAAAAAGAGAAAGAAGATTCATATATACATCACTCACTTCTTATTTCTTATTTCAAATAGATAAATGTATAAACTTAATACAGTGAAAGTTGTAAATGAAGATACTATTAGAGATCCCAAGTGAAACTTTTTCATATTTAGTGTTCTAAAATATGCAGTAATTATTCTTTGCATTATAAATTTTAGACTATTTTGGTTTGTTCTATGCCATTTTGAAGAAGCATATGAACAAAGAATCGACCATACAGTCCTTAAGGCCAAAACTGTACGAGCTTGAGAAACTCATGCATACTGTCTATCAATTAGTCTTAGCTGGGGAACTTCATTTCAGTCTTTTACTTTAACAATATTGTATTTATCTTTTCTGATGCGTGAGAGGACACACTTATCTCTTTTCCCTTACACTTATTAGAAGGATTTATGATAAATCCTCATTTAATTGTGTGAAATCATTGCAAAACAAAGTTGCATCTGTTTCCTTTCTTTCTAACAATGGATAGAGACTTATGCTTACCATTTCTTATAGGTGACCGCTCAACACTTGAGGAATATAAACCTAGGTGATAAAACTGACAATGACTCTAAGAACGTATGATCGGTCAAAAGCATAAGAAACAACGATGGTGACTCCAAGAGCATCTGATCGGTCAAAAAAGAACAAAGAACCATAACGATGCCAAGAACGTCCGATTGATTGAAAACATAAAAGACACTGACAATGACACCAAGATCATTTGATCGGTAATAAAGGTCCATGGAACCTATGATCCACCTCAAAATAACCTATTTTTAGTACATATTTTATAAACATTCTATTTATATTTTTGATGATATTGTACTTTAATGAAAGAAATTTTGCTTGTTTTGGGTTTTAGGTACATGAAATAGTTATTTGGAGAAAATGAGGAAAAATGAAGAAAAATGATGTTTTTTTGGTGGTGTTATAGTGCCACCCCCAGCGCCATAGTGCCACAGACGAGCGAGGAGTGTGCTATAGCACCCCAGACTGGCACTATAGAGCCAGTGATTATCTTTCTAGAAGATACATCGAATTTGACTGAATTTTAGAGGGGTGTTTGAAACAACCCTTGATTATTTTCTATTTTTTATTTTCTATTTAATGAGATGGTTTTGGACAAATTTAGAGACCTTTTGGAGCCTCAAAACATCAATTGGGTGGCAATAGTGAGTTAAGTTTTTCATATTTCGTGTTCAAGTATAAGTGTAAGTGTGTTTCAAGGAGAAGAAGTTTGGAGATTTCTTAGAGAAAACTCTAGAAGTTTGCTTGGGGAGATAAGGTACTTTGTTATTTGTGTTTAAGTTTTTATTGTAAGACTTTGATTTCAATGCAAATGTTTTGTTTTTTTTAATCTCCATGAATTTTGAGTAATTCTCTCTCTTTCTTCTTGCATATGGTACTTAATCTTGTAGGATGATAAAGATTTAAAGATTTCTTTTGCCTCTTAAAAATTGTGATGATATTTTCACCGAATCTTTATTTACTTTGCAAACTGATCACTTGTGAGGTTAAAGTTCATTAAAAAACTAAATGACCTGAGAGGGCTATGATTTTACCAAACTAGTGGATATCACACTTCATTCTAGGCAAGAACCATTGCGATCACCAAAGGGGGAGTGCAAATAAATAGCGAGATAAGTTTTGATAGGCGTAAAATTGGTTAGATCTAGAGCGACATGTTAGATTCTTATCAGTTTGGCTTAAGTTTTAGTACCCTTACGTTAGGATTCAGTCATTACAATGGCATAAACTAGAGGCATCTAAAGGTGAGAGACTAGATAACACTGATGTGGAGTCGAGATGTTAAGGAGTTGATCTTAAGTAAGCTAATGTTCTTTACAAGCATCCGGAGGGGGTAAAGAATAATGTATACTTCTATTTGTCATAATACCACAATTTTGTCTTAAATCTTGAGGGCAAGTATTTCTCTTTCTTTTTCTCTTAAGTTCTACTTTCCTCGGTCTTACATTCTATTTCTTGGATAAGACCGACCAAAAAGATTTGGAATCAATAACTTAAATACATAGGAATTGAGTCATATGTAAACCTTAGGTATTGCCCTTTTATATACATTTATAATGTATTAGATCATCCAACTGAACCTACGATTCAATTCAAATTAAATATTTGAACCTTACACTTTGGTAGCATGCTATTATTGAATTTTGCCACTAGATTTAACTTATATCTAGCTAAATATGAAAAAAAAATAAAATTTAAATCAAATGTTGTGTTAAATTAATTTTTTTCACGTTCAATCACTTCTCATCTTTTTTAAGATGTAAATTTAGATTTAGTAAATCCAATTATAAGCTAGAATTAAGAAATTATTCTATCATTTGCTCGAGCTCCATTTTTTATCACCCATATTCACAAGATTTATGAGATTTAATAAATCCTATTTAACAAAATTCTTACCGTTGCAAAACACACCTTTAAATTCTTATTTTATTGGTTCAATATTTCAGTCTCGTATTTTTATTTATTACATTTTTATTATTTAGAGAGCCATGCATAAAAAATCAAAATTATAAATGCAATTCGGACTAGGATTTACAAATTGACTGTAACCTACCAACGCCTAAATCCCTCTTGCAGCTAAAACCCCCGTGCGGTGAAGTTATCGATCGGCTCAGAGCGAGGATTGAGCGAGCTGAGGGGAGGTGGAGGTGGGGGTGGGGAGGGAGAGGAAGACAGAGATGGGGATATCGCTTGACGGTCTGAGGGACAAGAATCTGATGCAGTTGAAGAAGCTCAACCTTGCGCTATTCCCCGTCCGCTACAACGACAAGTATTACGCTGACGCCCTCTCTTCCGGCGAGTTCACGAAGCTCGGTTTGTTTCATCTCTCCCGTGAGGTTTCCATAATTCGGTTTAAGGATCCCGTTTTTTGGCTGTCATTTTGATAATCCTAAGCTACGGCCGGTTTAGGTTTTGTGACTTCTGGGAAATAATGTCTTGGAGTTCCATTCATCCCCGTTATAGCACGCATTAATAATAATTTATCTCCCTTTTTTTCCTTTGTCTGTTTTCTCCTTCATTGTCAGTTGTTTAGTCTTTTAAAGAAGCGACTTCTGGTTGTTTAAATTTATTGTGATGATTCTAGAATCCGGAAATCATTAGGTGTATTTTTTTTAATATAAATAAGAGCTTTTTTTGTGCCATTCAGATGTTCAATCACTGGTTGATAGATTTTTGAATCCGGAAAATCATTCATTAGTATGTGTTATGAACTATGTCAAGGGATAAGCAAATTTGAGGCTGCTTAGGTGGGGAAGACTGAAGAATGAAATAAGATGAAGCGAAGAGAGAGAAACGATTTGTTGTATTGATTTCTGCGTAACTTTTTTGTTTATACCTTCCCGTTACATATACTTTGTAGTGTAGAATGCTGCGTTGTAACAGAGCTCTACGGTGGTGAGTATTGCATCTGCAGTTTTGTAGTACTACAGTTATTGTTTAAGTTCTCTATTTGTGACATGTTTGTGTGACGGTTTGCAGATGATGGGCTATGCTGTATGAGAGTTTAGTTTAAAGGACTTTAGAGAACTCAGTCTATAAATTTACTCATTGCGTAGAAATGGGTATGTTTTGTTAGCCTATTGAACATCAAAAGAATAGTCTTACCATTAAAAGCCTAATGAAATCCATTAAATGGGTAGAGAAATGCAATGAATTATGTTGCTGATGTCGTTGTGACTACCATTTAGATTTGAGTGACATTCTTGCATTATGGCTATTTTTCTTTGGACTCAACTGAGAGTGTATTTGCCTATTAAATTTTATTAAGCCCTTGTGGACAGAATACTAGAAGCAATTTATCGAGTTCATCTCGCAATTTGAGTACTTAAGGAGGCCATTTATTCCT